>CAWVOZ010000126.1:0-25409 GCA_963931855.1 Philhelius festivus | reverse complement strand
AGGATAAGTTTTTTATTTGATACACAAAGGTGCTGGTTAAATGGTGTTAATCAATTAACTGAAATCGGCTGATTAGCTAAATCCATGATTAAAAACTAAACTCAAACTTTGAATTTTTTGTTACGAGTAGAAATAATCATGGATTTAAGATGACACACTGTTAAAAAAATTGGCCAGTACTGTTTGTCAATAAAAAACCTAAAAACAAAAACAATAATCTCACACAAAATATGCCAGTTCACTTATTCATAGTTTACAAATATTTTAAATTTAAGATTTTCTTACTTTGGTAAAAATTAAAAAAATTAAAAAAAATTAAAATAATATAAAATAAATAAAGAAATATGTTTGCTTGTCAAAAAATATGGTGTTTTAAATTAAAAAGCAATTGAAACTTTGCTCCGACACTTCAAATCAATTAACGTACTATAAGTACTTCAATGCTTTCTGTTAGAAACGAGTACGGCAATACTTAACTTTGCTCTATACAAATTATGACAGCTCCTGAACTTTGGTAGACCTTGGTGAAAATTCTGACAGTTCAATACATTTTTTTTTTATATTTAATAGAAAGTCTGGAGACTAGTTAGTGAAATAATTAAATCGTTTATTGGCAGCATTTTGTTAAAGCTCAGAATTTTGTTTTAATCTTCTAGTTAACTAATAGTCAACATTAGCGTTTGAGTATTAGTAAGGCCCAATGACATCTATATGGAACAACAAAGTAAACGAAAATAGTTGAGGTGTCTCCGGAGGATCGCCAGAAGAATGCTTCATCTTTGAACCAAAAAGTGGCTGTTGGAAATTATGTCTGTTATAGATCTTGAACATATCATTCAAAGAGCCATGTCACCTATATTGGATGAGAAACTGAAGGATCTAGCTAAGAGAGCAGATAAAGAGGATTTAAGTTTAAGGCTTCACATGATGCAAGAAAACAACCAAGAACTACAGGCACAGTTGAAGACAGTTGTAACCGATGTAATGCATTGGAACGTCAAGTTGAATTCTTGGAGATGAAATCTAAGGAAAAAAATATTATTATTCAAATGCCGATGACCGACGCACAGTGGGTCCTCTCCATACACATCAGTGCTCAAAATACAGCTTTCATTTTGTCTTAAAAAAAAATAAAAATGCATAATTAATATACATATTACTAGCGGCCCGGTACGTGCTTCGCTACGTATAAAGTGAAATAATAAAACAATTTAATTGTAACATCAAATTATTCATTTATTCAAACAAAAAATATTTTATTAATTGCTAGCTATTTTAAAACTTAATCCAAAACATTTGGATAAACAATATTTTTTGTTTTTCCATATCAGTTGGAATCGTAGGGATACGCGGTATCAAACAAACTTCTCCTTTTGATTTAGCAGTTAGGATCGTAGCTTCAATCAAATTTGGCAATAACTTTTTCACTGCCAATCTGGTGCCATTACACAGTTTTGGTGGATTAATATTTCGCAACAATATAATCAAAAAACCAACTTTCAGATTCAAGCAATGCGGTGGTATACCGGCCGGTTCCAATATGAAGTTAAAAATTTAATTGGATAATTCATCTTGATACATGACACTGTCAGTTGGCAACTGGCAGTTTCGCTTGAATTTGAAAATTATTGGCATCGATATAAATGTTCTTGGGTGCTAAAATGGCGCGTTTTCTCAACCAATCATAATTTCTGTAATTCTGAAGAATATTCGGAAAAACACATTCAATTGTTTGGTACAGCGATCAATCCGTTGGTACTGTCGATTTATATTTTGCCATCATCAATTTCTAACAATTGTTTTGAAAATTCATGGGCAGCTAGATCATTTTGTAGGTGAATACGCATATTAATGTTCAGTGTCAATTTTTGTACATACATATCTCCAAAGAATTGATGACTTCAAACAGGCATTTATTTCATCAGCAGGAGTTGATCGAGGAATGGCAGGCAATATTTGACGAAAATCCCCTTACAGTATTATCAAAGCACCACCAAAAAGCTGTTGATTACCACGTAAATCTTGCATTGTTCGATTAAATGCTTCTAGTGATTTTTTATTCGCCATTGTACACTCATCCCATAAAATAATTGACGTTAATCGCAGAACTTTTGCCATAGCAGAATTTCTCCAAATATTGCAAGTTGTAGTTTCAATCACCTGTGCATTCAATGGCAATTTTAATGTAAAGTGTGCAAAAATTGATTATCAGCGTCGGGGTATGGCAATAACGAACCAGCTTGATGATAAATCTGGCCCTGAATCTGTAACATGTATGCAATTTTAGGTAGATGTTGGATCAGAATTATTAAAACTATCGAATACTTTATGATTCAAATTGATATAAACATGGGACAGTCCTGTTGAAGTATTTACCTTAAACGTCGGCATAAAATTATCTCTAATAATTTTAGTAGCGCCAAAAGAAGTCATTTGAAATGGCGAATTGTATAGTTCAATATGACTCAAAAAGGGATTCAACGTTTGAAATGTCCCAAAAATAAGTGAATGCAATGGTTCGGGTGGAGTTTCTAATGCTGGTAATCTCACTTTGCCATTAGCACAACACATGCCGGGCAGGGTTCGAACCTAAATCTACTCCTACGCTCCGATTTTTCGAGATTCACTCCACTTTTTCCACACAGACAAATTATCTTATTTATATACGAATATGACATTGTTGAAAAAAAACCATTAAACCTTTGTTAAAAATTCTTCCTGAATTTGTAATGTTTATTTTTACAAAACAATTTTTGAAAATAATACTAAGTTTTCCAATGAAACCTGTGATTTATTTTTCTTTTTTGCTAATACTATTTTTTTATGTTCATACATACATAGGTATGTATGTTTTAATTTTCCTGAAAAGTAAGGATTTTCTTTTTGTTTCAAATCTACTCCGAAAATCTTGCATTTGCTCGACTTTTTTTTCAAATTTGCTCCGACATTTTATGATTCAGGTTCGAACCCTGATGCCGGGCGTTTCATCTGGAAAGTTAGCCGCATCACAATGTGGACATTATTGCGTCCATCATTCCAATGTATCCGTACATACTATAATTAATTTGACTGTTGTAATTAAAAGCAGCACGCATCATTTCAGCCAAAGGAGCACGACGTATTCGTGATCGCCGTGCAAGATTCAGTACAGGTACAGGGTCAACAGATCTATTTCGTGCATTACGTTCACTCTGCGATGCATTAGCATGTGCGCGTTCATCTGCAGTCTGTGATCGTCTTAGTAATGCCACATCATTTGCATTACGCGTTCGCCGAGCTATATTTGCTCGCCCGGCTCGTGGCATTATTCCTTCATATAAAAAAGAATAAATCAAATTAAAAACAAATTGCTACATTAATAGTGGTGTATCAGTATCGCTAAAAAACTGAGAAAAGTACACGCACACATATACATAGTACATTTGAACGATTCAATTTGACAGCACAATCCATATAAGAAAAAAGTTTTAATTTGACAGCAAAATCTCCACTAACAAAATGATCCGACATTTATTGAATTCATTTGTTACAAAAAATGTGATAAATGAAGAACCGCTCGACCGATTTTGTGCAAACTTCACATAAACCATCTACTACATAGTCCGAACAAAGCCTAAACATTTGGTTCAGATAGGTGAGCCCGTTCTTGAGTTATAAAAACACAACGAAAAGTGGCATTGATTTTTATATATATAGATAACACATGTCATTTGTAAGTATTATCTCTCCTCTCTGTCTAATGGCCAAGTTGCGGTACATTCAAGCTGACTCGTTTTCATTCATTTTTATTAGACATGCGCAAGTTTTAATTTTGTGCAGTTTTATTCTATTTTTAAAAGTTAACTTCGTTAAGCAAAAAAAAAATTAAAAATATGTTGTTTGTTCAAGAAGGCATGTAGATTGAAAATACACTTTTATTTTCGTTTGAAAAGTGTTACTTAGTGTATTAAAATTAAATTAAATTAAATTTGGTGGTGCAACAGCTCGGAGTGAACCAGGACCTAGTGACTTACAACTCTCAACCTTTCCTGTGTGCGTGTTACCAGGAACGGAGGGGACCTACAATTTTCTGCCGATTCCGAACGGCTAATGAGCAGCACTTTCCATGACAAGAGATACTCTTGGAGAATTTGTCAATTTCTCGCAAGAGGCAGTACACCCCTGAAAAAAACTTTGCAGCGGCTGAGAATCGAACTCGAGACCTTCCGCATGACAGTCCAACGCACTAACCATTATGCCAAGGGGTACTACGTTACTTAGTGTATAAAATACATAAATGGATGACGGTTTTACTCACGGGCAATGAAATTTTTAAAATGAATTTTTTTTAATTTAATTAGCGCAGAGAACTTTTAAATCTAAGTATACAGCATGAAAGAAGAAATATTTGTTATTCGAAATTCGAAGACAGAAGTAAAAGTTAGGTGCGCTAATTCGAAATATCACTGTTTGAGTTCGCGGTTCAATAAATAAATAATACAAAGGCCGACAAAAAAATTTGGTAGTGGATGTTAAGCTAAAATATGAGTATGTGGGCTTATAGGTATGTTTATCATGATATCAAATCCAAAAATTCTGGCAGGTTCTTTTCCCAGCCTTGGGTAGGGGGTAGGGGTGAAGTTCAAAACTATCTATTTTTCCTATCTTTGTTCCAGGAATGTAACCACTTATAGTATAAATATAAAATTTAAATATTCAATTTGATGCCTTGTAATTAAACCTATGCTAAGATACCTGAATTGTGACCATCCGACTGATAGAACTTAAAATATTAGCTTTTTGGTGAGTCATATCGAATTTTTAGTTAATTTTTTGCCTAATATAAGATCGGTTTTCAGATACATGCGAAAGATTTAGGTGTTTTTTCCTAAAAACAGCTCGATTTTACGTGAAGCTCCGTCCTAGGTATCCAATGACCACAAGTCTGCACCAAATCCTTATCAATGAAAGTGAAAAAATGACTCATGCCCTACTTCCAATTAGCCAGTTAAGTCAGTTAAGTGAAGAAGACCAGGAGATGTGAAATAGAGATTTTCATACATCGGCAACAATTTAGCGGGAAGACATAAAAAAAAAAGAAGGATAACATGTGGGATGTTATAAATAGGTTGTTTATCTCTGCCAATCCCTTGATAACATCGCGAACAACGACAATAATAATGTTTTTTCCTGAAGTCATAGATATGTTACTCGAAGAACAATTTGTTTTCTTAAAATAAATCTATCAATAACCTTGAAAATGTTTACTATAGTCAGAACTATATTCATTATTAATAATATTTACATTTTCAACAGCAGTTAGTATCTATTTATAACAGTTTTTAGCATTTTAAACAAGATCAGACCAAAAACATAAATGTTAAAAAAAGAGCCAAGTTCTTCTAAACAAAAACCTTTGTGTAATAAGTCAGCCGTGAAAAGTACTGAGATCTAAAAGTGCGCCAAGTTCTTACTTCATGAAGGTTTAATACCGAATATTTAAAGTAGAATAATATTGAAACAGCTACAATGTAATAGAAAAATTTTATTATTTAATGATTACTGACTAAAATTTGATGGGTTCGCTTGTCAAGTTTTTAAAACCTTTCGAATTGGGCATAAAAAAAACTTGCCAAGTGATCCCATCAAATTTAAGTCAGTAATCATTAAATAATAAAATTTCTCTATTACATTGTAGCTGTTTCAATATTATTCTACTTTAAATATTCGGTATTTAACCTTCATGAAGTAAGAACTTGGCGTACTTTTAGATCTCAGTACTTTTCACGGCTGACTTGTTACACAAAGGTTTTTGTATAGAAGAACTTGGCTCTTTTTTTAACATTTATGTTTTTGGTCTGATCTCACTCCTTTTTGCAAAGATTTTAATGTTTTGCCATGTAAAAATCTCGAAAGATACGGAAAAATAGAAGGGTGGACTCTAGCTTATGAAATCAACTTAGTTTATAGTTCCTATTTTTTTGTTTGTATATTTTCTTTTTGTAATTGATTGTTTTGATTTGCGCTTCAATTGTTTCTTCTTGTCTTTTCAAGATACCTAACACTAACATACCTACTTTAATGTTAAATACTAGTACCTACACCCGCTCAAAACCATAAAAAAGCAATAATTGTTGAGGATGCGATGATGTTTTTGTTGCAATTTTAACTCCTTTTTTTAAATGCAGGTAGACCACCAATTAACAGCCTAATTAGTGGTTTTATTATAGTTCACATGACAGTTAAGAGTTTTTTTATGTAAACTCATAATTTTTTCATGTATGCTAATGTTTTCTTTTTTCATTCATGTTAACATAACATAGAGTACCAAATCGAGAACTCAAGTTCTAAGAAAAGTTATGAAATTTCAAAATGCATGTATAGTTTCAAAGTGACAATAAATAGACACTTCGAATGAAAAATCTTAGATTTTCTATTTTTCGCTTTGAATGTACATTAAGCTATACCCTTCCACCAAACTTCATCATTCTACAGCAGTCGGAAGTGCTCCATATAAATCAAACTTTTTCTCGTAAAGTGGGCGAATACCACGCCCCCTGAATGGAAAACCTCATTTTTTTATTGTTGGTCCTTTATATGCAATTTGAGCCCGATCGTTCTATTAAATTTCATTGTTCTACTGCAATCGGAAGTTTGCCATAAATAATTTACATCAGTTCTGAGGAAGTGGGCGGATACCACGCCCCTGAACGGAAAATCTCAAATTTTATATGTTTTTCTTTGTATGCAATTTAAGCCTTGCTACTTTACCAAAATTCATCGTTTTACAGCAGTCGAAAGTGCTCCATTCAACCAACATCAATTCGGCGAAAGTGGGCGGATACCACGCCCCCTGAATGGAAAACCTCAATTTTAATTTTTGTTTCTTTACATGCAATTTGAGCCCTACCGCTCTACCAAATTTCATTGTTCTACTGCAATCGGAAGTTTGAGATATATAATTTAAATCAGTTCTGAGGAAGTGGGCGGATACCACGCCCCTGAATGGAAAATCTCAAATTTTATATTTTTTTCTTATTATCTATGCAATTTAAGCCCTGCCACTTTATAAATTTCATCATCTTGCAGCAATCGGAAGGGCTCCATTCAACCAACATCAATTCGGAGAAAGTGGGCGGATACCACGCCCCCTGAAAGGAAAACTTTGGTGTTTATTTTTGGTTCTTAATATGCAATATAAGCCCTACAGGTTCACCAAATTTCATCGTTTTACAGCACTCGGAAGTGCTCCATAATACGATGTCGGGAAGTGCTAAAATTCGGAGAAAGTGGGCGGATACCACGCCCCCTCAATGGAAAATTTCAAATTTTCGATTTTTTACTCTGCTTGAATGACAAGACCTACCTTCGTGCAAAATTACAAGATTCTACGATGTCGGGAAGTGCTCCATAATTTTGATGATCAGTAAGTCAGTCAGTCAGTCAGTCAGTTACGGTTTTTGTGATTTTTGAGGCCTTATATCTCAGGAGCCGCTTATGCTAGAAAATTGAAATTTTGTGAGGCGCCTGTGCCTGACTACCTTAGCAAATATTCGGAGTTTTAAGTTTCTGACTTCATTGCTACTGAAGATAGGGAGGGGTTAAAAATCGCCTGAGTTTGTTCCTGTAAAAAGGGTGTAGTGCCAGAACTTGGCTGGGCACTACCGTGCCCTTTGATTTTGAGCACTGCTTAGTATGAAAGGGACCCACTGTGCGTCGCTCGTGACTACCCAGCCGTATCTAGATCAAGAAGGAGGCGATTGTAAGAGATGAAATCCGATATAATTAGCAACAACAAAGCGAAAAAACTAAAATTCGTGGTCAGTTTTTATTCGTAAATGGGAAAAAGTTCTCTTTTGACATCGATCTGGTTTTATAATGTGACGGCGAATGTGGATTGTAATTGTTGCAGCAGCTGATTGATGACAGTACGGCGAATAGCGTTCCTGATTATAACCAAACTACAGTATGGAATAATATCATCACGTTACGTTACGTTACGCCACGGCCTGAACAAAATTTTTAATTGTAACGCCCTCAAACTATTGCTAAGAGTATAAGAAATAATAGTTGTTGAAATAAAAAAGAATTTAAAATATTCCCAAGAAACAATTTTAGCTGTATTAATGCTTGAAAAGCGCTTTCGGAGCTAATCTTAGAGCTAGTTAATTCAAAAACACGCTCTAGATGCGCCTTTAGAGCAAGCATGGAACCCACTTGCAGCTAATTCATTGAGTTTGAGAGCACTTTTTAGCTCCTTAATAGTGCTTGTAAGTAGGTTTTGACAGCTAAAAGCTTTAATATACACTTTAAAACGGCCATAGAGCCGCGTGCCTTTACGTTTTTTATTAGTATTAGTAAATTAATACAAATCATACTATTGAACACGAAAAGAAATTATTATTTGTGTTGGTAAATCATCTTAGCATCATAATTTATTTTCATAGAACAATGAGTAAAGGTAATAATTAAAAGCCATAATACGTTCAACATGGGAGAGATTTCTAAGTGCGATTTCATTTTTATCAGAAATGTTGATATTGTACTTCGAAATATTACAACGCCCTTCTTAAATAATTTGTTTTAAGTGGATGGTAAATTTTTTTTATTTCAATTTTTAACTTGAGAAAAAAATATTTATTTTGCTCGTGCACTTTTTTGGATAAGGCTTCTGTGTTTATCATGATTCTTTTAAAAATGGAGTCATCACAGCACTGTTAATAGTTTTCTTTTCCTGTTTTATAAAATTTTTTAAATATTCGCCATTTTGTTAAATACACATGAAGATATAGCTTGTAGCTCTTAAGTAAATCTTTAAAACATTCTTTTGCTCTTAAAGAGCTATTTTAAAGGGTGCAGTATCAAAATGCTAACATGCTTTCCAACAGCTGATAAAAACATTACTATGGAGCAAATTTATCGAGCAGAAAGCTCTTAAATGTAACATATCTAAAGATTGTTAAGAAACTCCATTATAGAGCTAGATATTTAAATTCGTTTACCAAGAGCTGCAATATGTTTTGAAATAGAGCTAGGGCCGTGCATTTAACTCTCTCAGAGCTATTTAAGAACATATAAATAACATTTAGCTCCAACGATGTTACTTGGGTTATCATACGAGTAATTATAATGTCTCAGGATTAAGTATCTAATAAATCTATTTTCACTAATTTCTTTAATTTTATATGTACTCGTATATTTGATATTATTTTCCTATACGAAACATTTATCACCAAGTTAAACATTAATATGTTCGAAAATAAATTTATCAACTACGAATTAAGGTCAATACCAGCAACCAGAACACACTCAAGAGGAAGAGCTAGTGGAGGACATATCTTCGGATTTAAGAAAGATTTTAACATTCATGACTGCAAATTCGAATCTTACCATTCATTGCTATATATAACCATGAAAATAGATAGAAAAATTAAACGTCTTCTACCAACCTACTTGATATGCAACATGGAATATCAATTTCGAGAACCTACAGGAGTTGATAGACCTAACTTACTCCTAGTATTCGATTTCAATGCAAGAGTAGTTGATGAAGAAAGTGCTGTTAACAATCTAGCTGGAATCGAGAGAAAATCAAAGGTTAGAAACTCCTATAGTTATAAGCTCCTTGAACTTTGTAACTCTTTTGGTTTAAAACTGCTAAACGGAACCAGCCCAGGTGATCAAAATGGAGAATTTCACGTTTGCTGGAGGCCAATCTTCTTCCGTCATTAGGGCGCGATTGGGATAATCATTATTGTCGATTTCGAGGTACTGAACGAACCATTTTAAGAACGCATGCCAATTGTTGTATCCTTCAACCATTCCGAGGTATAGCTAATGTTGTAACATTTAAAATGGAACTCCTCCCAAAAATAGTTTAGCTTAGCATTCAAGGAGCGCTAGTTTGATGAAAGCTGTAAAAAAAAAATAAATTTTCTGTAAAGTCAGTACCATGTTTGCTAAGGAATAATATTTAAAAGCCAATGAGATGATTAAAAACTTTTCTAAAGAAAAAAAGAAACAGTTATTATCTTTCAGAATTTTGGACCTTAGCTCGCAATTTAATTTGTTGACATCAGCCTAAGCCCTCAAGTTTTGCAGAACCAATTTCAGCATCTTTTAGGCCCAACATCAAACGAGATATCCAAGTACCACTATACCACTCCTGGCTTACACGATCCTATTCTAAATTCGCCAATCACTATGCAAGAGGTTTTTCGTATCGTCAATGAACTCAAGGATGATAAAGCAGCTGATTCGGATTGGATCGAATACCTAATCTTATTCAAACGCTGACCAGCCTAATGAACAACGTTATAGAAAATGGTATAATGCCTGAACAGTTTAAGCCAGCTTTTGTGTTCCCAATTTACAATAAAGGTTGTGCAATGAATCCTGCGAACTACAGAGGTATTTCTTTCCTAAATACCTCTTACAAAATGTTCACCTCAGTACTTCAAAATCGGCTCAAAATGTGGATTTCATCAAAAAAAAATTTTAAGTGAATTTCAAGCCGGCTTCAGATCGGGGTACTCTACTATTGATCAATTTTCGTGTTCAAAACATTGCTGTTTCATACCTAGCAAGAAGTAAAAAACTAAAAAGCTTTTAGAGCAGCGTTCGACACGGTCGACCGGCATGCCTGTATAAGCTGTACGGGCTTGCAATGTCTTTAAAATTTGGTCAACTAATTCAAAATATCTATCGAAATACGAAATCTTCGGTTTGGAATGGTGCTGATAAATTTTGCAACCAAAAAATGAGTTAGACAAGGCTGCCCACATAGCCCCGATCTATTTGCACTTTTTATAGATGACTTGGTCTATTGCCTACCTGGTGGCATACAATTTGCGGCACTGCTAATTAAAGCCCTTCTTTTTGTAGATGATGTAGTGATGATTGCAAACTTAGATGCAACTCTACAGTTAATGTTAAATAAGCTCCAAGAATTCTGTAAGCTGTGGAATCTTGTGGTTGTGTGGAAAAGTCCCAAGTTATGGTAAGTCGAAAGGTAGGAGGCAGAACTAGCGTAAGCGAGAAATGGTTTTACGAAGGGAATGCTGTTGAGGTTGTAAAAGATTAAAAATATCTTGGTGTTCTATTCACTCAAAATATGAAAATAGATGAACATTCAAAAGATAAAATATCTAAGGCGAAAACCGCATTAAACGCTACTTGCAAAAATTGCTTCATCAACAAATTCATAACATAAATATCATGTCCTTGAAATTGTAGCGGAATCAATCTTCTTTTATGCTGCACAGGTATGGAGAGGTTCCGTAAATGAGTCGGTTGAGAAAATTTCAAGGTACTACCTCAAAAGAGCATTTCATCTCCCTCTCAACTCACGGAACTATATGCTTATGATTGAGACTCGATTGCCTCCGTTGTTAATTAAGACACTCAAACTACATACAAGTTGAGTGAGTATGATCTCCGTGTCATGCAATTACCTGAACACCGGCTTCTTAAGGCTGTGATGCCCATCGAAGTGGTGCGAAACGAAAGAGAATTTTATAAAGAATGGCAATGTTTAGCTGAAGAGTGTGGATTTGTACTTAACATAAATTTAGATGATCCAAGTACTGCGAGATCCTTATTGTACGACCTAATAAAAAAAGTAGACCTTAGATATACGGAAAAACTCTTATATACGGAAAATCTCTTCACCGAAATATACAGAGTGTCCGGTAATTCGTGTGCCATATTTTGGGATGTGATTCTGGGTCATATTCTAAGAAAAAAATTATTGTTCTACAGTAAAGTCTGATTTTTAACTTTGACATCACTTTTTGACGTATTAAAAAAAGCTAACTTTGGTGTACTCTGATCCATGTTAAGGTCAATTTCTCTGTCAATACTAATGGTAGGGACTGCATTTTAGATTTTTACTTGCGACTTATAGGTACTATAAGGCAAGATATGCATTCGTAAAAAAATCGAACTCGAGATTTTGATCAAAGTTGACATTACGATGATAGGGCAGACTAAAAAGTGGGCGACCTTATTCGGAATTCCCCCCGCACCAAAATGAACTTTTTGTTTTACGAATCGATAAAAAAGTGTTTGCTGTTGATAAAAAACATCAAATTATGGAGGAGAAACACTTTTTTATGGTAAAAAAGTGAAGTATAAGCGGACCACCCCCAGTACTGTTGGCCCTTATTCGGAATTCCCCCCCCCCCACCAAAATGAAATTTTTTTTAACGAATCGATAAAAGAGTTGTTGCTGTTGATAAAAAACATCAAATTATGCAGGAGAAACACTTTTTTATGGTAAAAAAGTGAAGTAAAAGCGGATCACCCACAGTACTATAACTAAAACTACTTTTGTATGGGATATTTGCTTTTTTTGCTTGCTTACGCATTACGGCGGCGTTTAAACAGTGATATATATATGCAACCCCCCTGCTTGGGCACACTATAGGATTTGGGGTAGGTGCGAGGTTGGGTGTATGCAAGGTTTCTTTTTCATTCACAGAATCTGGATTTAAAGAAACTTTGAATTTACCCTATGGCCTATATTAATTTTTTTATACTTCACTTTTTTACCATAAAAAAGTGTTTCTCCTTCATAATTTGATAATTTTATTTTATTTTATCAACAGCACACTTTTTTTTATGGATTCATTAAAAACAAAGTGCATTTTGGTGGGCGGGGGGGGAATTCCGAATAAGGACCAAAGTGGGTCTCGCAATTCTGTCTGTCTGTCGGTTCGACTACAGCCTAAACGGTTCGGCCGATTTTCTTTTAACTTGGTAGATATCATTTTTAATTTTTTCCCCACACACTTTTTTCTTTTTTTTTTAAGACCAAAAATAACGGTACTTGCCGTACGATTTTTTTTCGAAATCTTATAAATATTTTTTGTTTTCTCAAAAACTGTTCGACAGATTTAAAAAATAAAAACACAACAAAATTTCATTTAGTTAAAGCTAGGTAATGGTTGAAAACAAATGGTTATTGAGGGTACCCCCATGGAACCTCCTTTTTTGTTTTTCTCAAAAACGTTACAACCGATTTTGATAATTTTTTTGCTAAAGCTCCTCAAAAACCTAAATAGAATTGTGAATTCAAATTTTCAAAAAAATTTTTTTTTGGATTTTTAAAAAAAATTCCTTTTTTTTCTAAACTCAATACATATTTCGAAAAACCACATGCTAGATTGTTTTTAAATTTGATAAATAAAAGTTTCTCACTATAATTTGAATAGTATTGTGTATTTAAATTTTCAAAAACATTTTTCTTGGACTTTTTAACAAAATTTAATTTTTTTTTTTTCAAAACTCAATATTTCGGAAACCCTATGCTAGATTTTTTTGATCTTAATAAATAAAAGTTGCTCAATATATCAGATTCATTCATACTTATTTAAATTTATTGAAGTGTCGTTCAACACTAATTTAGAACTTTATGTTCCTTAAATTATAGAACGGCTACTTGTTTATTCATTCTTAATACTTTCGTTAAGTTATGCTTTTTGTAATATCTTTTAATTTTAAGTTGTTGTGAATAAAATGAATTATCTATCTATCTATCTATAATCTTCAAGATGTAAGAAAAACAAATTATTTTACCTAAAAATAAAGGTACCCACTATACAAATGTTAAAAAATTATTTTCAAAAATAGTATTTTTCTCGAAAACGGCGCCTAGAATATATAAAATAATCAAAATGTCTTACAAGGAAGCTTCTAAGAAGTTTGGATATCTTGAAAATATTTTCTTAAAAATGTTAAAAAAAACGATTTTTGAAATTTGGTTTGTTTTAATAATTTACCCGATATATAAAATGGCGTCTTCTTTTGTAATTTTTAAACTTTTTATGAAGGTGTTTTACCAATTTGAAGAAAAATGTCATGCTTATTTTAGGTTTTAAACAGGGTGTCCAGTAAAGAATTAATAATCTTCGGATGTTGATAGAACAAAGATGTTGGTACGAGTATACATACTCGTAAGAATAAAAGATACATTATGTGCATTTTTTTTATTTTCCCTAATCTAACTTTTTTGAACTTTCATGGTTTTTTTAGTAGTAAGACATTTTTTAAGTTTTCTTATTTAATTTGAAGCAGGTGCTCCATCCAAGCAGGTCTTGTCCATCTGCATGTGTATCTGGTATTCAAAGATTCCTGAAAAAGGACAGCATAGTCTGCAGGACAACCATAATTTTGCAACCAATGGGATCCCCTAGTTCCTCAATCACGTCTACCATCAAGATTGTGAGATCATTTTAGACTGCCTTTAAGTTTCCCGTTCGCCTAAGCAAATTAAGGCGAATAAAATTCAGGGAAGACAAAAATTCACATTTTTTTTGCTCTGCTCGTCGGATTCCATGATTTTTTATGACGCGCATAAATTATGCTATTGGCATGGAATATTAGTAGCATTACCTAATAATATTCGTTCTTTTACGGCCACCCTGTATATAAAACATTTAAAATTGTTCGCTCGTTTAAATTTAGGAGGAAGTTCGTGCGACCCAGGCTTGCATTTTAATTGTATTCGTGTTTATTTCTTCTTATTTGTTGGTATCAAAATTAGAAGGGTACAGCACCAGCTAACTACCCTATTGGTTGCACCTTTGTTGCAACATTTATTATAATCTCTCGTAGATTGATTTGGCATTTGGTCAATTTGATCCTAATTTTTGCTTGTGTAATTATTATAAATAAAAATAGATCTGATTAATCTACTAAATACGCAGTGAACATTTCATTTGCAACAATAAATAAACGTAGGTATAGATTTGCCACTACCTTTTACAAATTTACCGAAATTAAAAATTAAATTATCAAAAATTCAACTGTTCGGTGACACTGTTCTTAGATGCTGACAAAAGAAATTCAAATACTGTCTCTCCGGTCCTCATAGCTTTTAAATTTTTATCAATTTCCGTGAAGAGTACGAATTAAACTAAAAAGCTATCCCATTCATTACAAATTTGTACTCTTTTATTCAGTAGTTGTATAAGGACAAACCTGTTGAAGGTCAAACGCACGAACACTCCTATGGACGTTTTCCTTCTATTTATTCGAACTACAAAACGCTTTTGCAAATTGAAATTGCCTTGCTTTGTCATCACGTGCTTATGGCCACCTTAACCATTCCACATAAATGACCATGTAGAGTAATAACAACTACTATAGCCTAACTATACTACAAAGAAACGTCCACTTTGTGGGTGGGTAAGGTTTGGCAATTGACTCTTCGCCTTCCGATGGTTTCGAACGCAGGATTCTAGAATCAAGAGGTGTTTTCCTTTGGAACATTTTTATGACTAATCCCAAATGAATTGCTTTCGTTTGCACCCTAAGAATACCGCCCACAATTACGACCGAAAAGCAACAAGTCAAACGCGTTACCTAAGCCTAAGTGGGGGTGTTCCGGCTGGTCTTTTGTCGATGCTTTTTTAATTCGAAGTCAAAGATTCATCCGCCCAAATAAACTCATTTCAAATTCTCTCTATATAATGGAAACAAATATTTCTTGTGTTTTTACTGCGTTCGCTTCAAATTCCGTATAATATTATGCTAACTTAGCCCACCACCAGACCTTACCTCACCTTATAGGAATAGATTTCTAATTCCAACAAATGTTGTTTTGAAAAGGTTAACCCAACAATCCTGATCGTGATACATCTTAGTTCACTTCCACTCCGAAGCTACTTCTTGGTTGGAAGTTCATTGAAGCTCGATTCCGGTGTGCGAATCCATAATCTCTCTTCTTGACTCTAAGGCTCTCAAGAGAATTATGGTTATGAGGCATGGGTTTCATGGTAGGGGTTAATACGAAGGGGGTGGCAGGGCATACCAAGGAATAGGACTTAATATTTGTCTTATTGATTCACCAGAATGCTTCCATAATATTGGTTCACCTGTGAACGAGTTTCAACTAGGTGAGTGGGAGGAAGGCAATGGAAGTTAAAATTTTAAGGCTAGGCAATGCATACAGTCATGAATCGGCACCATTGATTGTAGAAGAAGCGAATTCCTCACGGAGCTACTAAGGGTCGATTAGTAAGTGAATGACGAGTCTTTAGCCAAGGAACAGTTGTTTGTTCGGATTGGAGTGTGTGATTTTTGTGTTTTTTTTCTCCATCTGTTTTTTTTTCTTGCACCACACTGCTGCTATTGGCTTGGCTGGCTTTTACACTCTGAGTTGGGATTTGTAGAAATCAAGTCGAAAAATGTGTCAGGGATTTTCTGCAAGGCTTACAATGAGGTGGTATACGATCTATTTGCGTTTGGGTGGGTAAATAAGCACACCGTATGTTCTTGAGTTATCACACTTGGATGCATTTGATTGAAAGTCCTCCGAGACGAAGAAGAAATTTTTTTTTTCATACGATTCAAGGACATGGATTTGTGTTCGTATTTTTCAATGGGACATGTTGAAGTCACACGACGAAGGATTATGGTAAGAAGATTGAAATTCCATTTGAAAGGATATTTTTTGTTTTCTGTAAAGGTTAAGATAAATATTAAAAAAAAGTAAATAAAGTGAGTATTAAATTTGAAAAACATGACTTTCGATGGTTTAAAAATTAGATCTAAGCTTATTTATGTACGTAATCTTCAATTTAAATCTAATTTCAATGATAAGCGCTGAAAATCAAAAACTCTTCTTTACCCTTTGTCTGGACAAGTGTTTTTAGTTTAAATGAAGTTCATATGTGTGCTACGAAATTGTCTCAATTATTGTGTTCGTGTTAAAAAAAATCATGTTTCGTCGTCTGTCCGTTGGATGAGTAAGGTTCTTGCGAGGCTGGCCATCACGGGCGTGTCTTTTGTGCAGATAAATGGGTCGCGGCATGCTTGTTGTCAGCTCGGCTCAGCTCTAAAGATGGGGACCTTTCTATGATGGCAGAATAGGTTAGGAATAGATTCTAAGAAGAATCGACGTTAATAGGAGCAAGAGGAATTTAATCGGGATAAAATTAATTAGAGGACAAGCACAAATCCACACAAATGCCACTGTCTTTAAGAAAGAATGACGTCGAGCAGTAAAATCTTTTTTAACGACTAAAAAACTATACTAACTACTAAGCGTTTATTAAATAAGCTTATATAATTTTCATTATAATGACTTTCCAATACATAATCTTTAAGCCCTTTAATCTAAACCTTTCTATAGATCCGAACCAAAGAAAATGTTTCCTTTTTCTGAAAAAAAAGAAGAACAAAAAAACAAATTGACCCCATTATCTATCTCAGACAGTGGTTAGTCAAACCATCAGAAGACTTGACAGATGTTATTGTCAAAGGTTGGTCACCCACTCTTGTATCTATGATAAAACCATCATTATCTCCACTCCTTATCATCGAATGTGAAATTAAATAAGGTCACGAAAACAGAAAAACAATTTTTTTTTTAATTTTGAGCTCAGTGCGAGCGTTTTAGGAAAGTTGGAGAGGATTAAAAAGGAGACACCAATGTACATTGGTCTTGAATGTCTGAATATTAAAAAATATAAGCCTTAAGGATTACAGCCAGATGAGAAGGGATAATAAATTTCTTGCAAAGTGGAAGGAAATCTAAACACTTAGCAGCATTTTTGGCGATGTTGAATATGTGGTCATTGCACACAAGGTGGTCTGTGATGCACATACGCTGCCGTTCTGATCCACATGTCAAGTTCAAGATCCTGCATCTGGAAACGAATATGAGAAGCTGAGAGTACTGTCGTCAGCAAAAAAGTTTGATGGTTTAGAAGTTTTAGACGAAAGATCATTGATCAGAGTCGGAGACAACACGGAGCCCTGTGGCAGACCAGCATTTACTCGTATTTTATGAATTTTATCCAACTCAACTTTTATCCAACTCAATATGTATCTATTAAATTCCTTAAAAATATCAAATGCAATAATCTTACTTTCTCCAAAACGATGTAAAGATTTGTGCCACTGTTCAGTGAGATTTACATACTATCAGATCACCAGTGGACCTAATGCTTCGAAAGCCATACTGCGTTTATTGAAAAGCTTTAGTTCGTCAAGATATTTCTCGGGCTGATAATTTATCAACGTTTCCGTGACCTTAGAAATAAGGGATGTAAGGTCGATAGTTAGTTGGGGAAGTAGATTCGCCTTTTTTAGGGACAGGCTGGATAAATGCTGTTTTCCATTCACTCGGAAAGGGACCAGTAGAGTAGGACAGGTGTAAAAGCTTAAACATTTGTTTTTCCAGCGTAGAAGAACACCTCTTCAGAACAATTGGAGGATACTATTCGAGACAGCAGATTTGTGTTTATCGAGATCTTTCAATACTCTTTCAAGAAGAAAAGAGTGCGAAAGAAGATGTGTTCCATAAATCAATTAACGTTCTCAATTACAGGAGGAATCATGACTCTATCTGACAGCGTCAAAATAACATCAAACTGTTCGCTTTTTCTTGTGATCTGTCAGAGGGAGTGTCATTGAAAACGAGCATAAGAACCGTATACGAAGTAGTATTTCGTACGTTTTTTACAAATGACCAGAACTTTTGACTGCCTTTGGAACATTGCAGTATTTTTTTCTGTAATTTTTGGTCATTCAAACATTTTTTTTTTGATATGATTATAACAGGTCTTTCTAGCTTGTTTGAACTTATTCCGATTTTCCTCAATAGAGTTGGCTTTATAACTTCTGAAACTTACTTCACTGATCCTATAATCACCTTTTAACAGTTGGAATCAAACCATACTGAGCTGCGTTAGATAAGATTATGGACTGTGAATTTAAGCCTCATGAAATAAAAATTTGTATTCAAACAAGTGCTATATTGTAGTTGAAGATGATGAGCAACATTATGACGTATATTTTCACCAATCTCAGTTTCGCCAAAACCGCTGGCCTGTTTTTTACAGTATGGATATATACAGCACAGCAATTTTTTTTGAGCCCCGAATCTTGCTACAGTCAACTCTAAATACACTTAACAATAAAAAAACCAAACACAAAAGATTAAATCAAACAGTAAACTATGCTAATGATTTTGAACCAAAAAAAACTTCACAATACAATTTACTATAAGTGTCATGCCTTAATAGTAAATGTATTGATCAGCTCCTGGATTCCAAAATAAATATCGGCGATCTATTCCTTTAGTTTAATCAGTTACACACAATTACTGTATTTTTTTTTCGCGTCGCGAGGTGATCAAAGGGCACGGTAGTGCCCAGCCAAGTTCTGGCACTACACCCTTTTTACAGGAACAAACTCAGGCGGTTTTTGACCCCTCCCTATCTTCAGTACCAATGAAGTCAGAAACTTAATATTCCGAATATTTGCTAAGCTAGTCAGGCACAGGTGCCTCACCAAATTTCAATTTTCTGGCATAAGCGGTTTTTAGATATAAGACATCAAATATCACAAGAACCGTAACTGACTGACTGACAAATCATCGAAATTTTGGAGCACTTCCTGACATCGTAGAATCTTGTAATTTTGCACAACGGTAGGTCTTGTCATGCAAGCAGGGGAAAAAATTGAAGTTTTCCATTTAGGGGGCGTGGTATCCGCCCACTTTCTCCGAATTGGAGTTGGTTGAATGGAGCACCTCCGACTGCTGTAAAACGATGAAATTTGGTAAAGTGATAGGGCTTAAATTGCATACAAAGAAAATAAAATGCACGACTGGGTCGCACGAACTTGCTCCTATGTAATAGACTAGGAATTTTAAAAACGGATGTTATTAAAGAAAACTGTTCATAAGGATAAAATGAATTTTTTAAATTCTTTTAGTAGTAAGAGATAAAAACAGAATGCTATGCAAATATGAATTTATGCAGGAACAAAAATTATAAGTCGTTGTAGTGGTTCCTTAAAAAAATAAGCTTTTATGTACAAAATTTTTAAAACATTTTTAAGAAAAAATTTTGGTACGCCAACCTTAAGTTTTTATTATTGTACGAATAAAAGTCTAATTTCCAAAAAAAATACTAAGCCGTTCTTGAGATATCGAATTTTTCAAAAAAAAAAAATTAATTTTTTTCTAAAAATTGAAAAAATATTTTTTCTTAAGTTTTGAAATGCGATGTTTTTTAAACATTTTAGGTACTTCTTTATAAAAAGTTTCGTTAAAATCCGTTATGCCGATAATGAGTAATTCAAAATTCGAAAAAATCGTTCTATGGTAGGTACAGTCAGTAATATCTAGATTTCAATTTTTTTTATTAAATTATAGATCGTAAAGATTGATCTAAAGAAAAAAAAATTTTAGAAAAATTCTCGGAACCGTTTTCGAGAAAAATACGATTTTCGAAAACCATTTCTTAAATTTGTATGGAAGGTACCGTTAGTTTTAGATAAAACAAAATTTTTTTCCCAAATCTAGTAGATTATGTTAAGAAACTTTTATTTGTCAAGTTTGAAAAAAATCAAGCATGGGGTTTTCGAAATATTGAGTTTCCAAAAAAAAATTTTGAATTTTTTTAAAAATCCAAAAAATAAAAAATTGAAAATTTGAATATGTTATAATATTCAAACTTTGGAGGAGCTTTGGCATAAAAAAAATGATTTAAATCGGCTGTACCGTTTTCGAGAAAATCAAAGTAAAAAAAAAGGACCCAGGGGGGCTACCAAAAATAACAATTTTTTGTAAAATTTTTTTCAACCATTAGCTAGTTTTAACCAAATGAAATTTTTCAAATTTTTTAAAAAAAGTTCTGTGGGACAGTTTTTGTGAAAAAAAATATTTATAAAATATCGAAAAAAAAATCGTATTGCAGGTATCGTTATTTTTGGTCTTAAAAAAAAACAGAAAAAAACGTCCGGGGGGAAAAAATTAAAACCCATATCTGCCAAGTTTGAAGAAAATCTGCCGAGCCGTTTAGGCTGTAGCCGAACCGACAGACAGACAGACAGAATTGCGGGACCCACTTTTTTGGTCTTCGCTATCATCGTAATGTCAACTTTGATCAAAATCTCGAGTTCGATTTTTTTTACGAATGCATAACTCGCCTTATAGTACCTTTAAGTCGCAAGTAAAAATATACAATTTGAGGTTTTCCATTCAGGGGCGTGGTATCCGCCCACTTTCTGAGAAAATGTTTAATTAATGTTTAAAAATGTGGAATTAAGGTAGGTATGTTAGTGTTAGGTATCTTGGCAGGACAAGAAGAAATAATTGAATTGACAAGCAATAACAAAAAGAAAATATACCAAAAGAAATAGGAAGCTATAAACTAAGTTGATTTTAGTAGGTAGAGTCCACCCTTATATCTTTCTAGATTTTGACATGGCAAAATATTAAAATCTTTGCAAAAAGGAGTGAGATCAGGCCAAAAACATAAATGTTAAGAAAATAGCCAAGTTCTTCTATACAAAAACCTTTGTGTAACAAGTCAGCCGTGAAAAGTTCTGAGATCTAAAAGTACGCCAAGTTCTTACTTCATGAAGGTTTAATACCGGATATTTAAAGTAGAATAATATTGAAACAGCTAAAATGTAATAGAGAAATTTTATTATTTAATGATTACTGACTAAAATTCGATGGGCTTACTTGGCAAGTTTTTTTTATGCCCAATTCGAAAGGTTTTAAAAACTTGACCAGTGCACCCATCACAAAGGTTTTTGTAAAGAAGAACTTGTCTCTTTTTTTAACATTTATGTTAAAATAAACGGACAGAGAGAAAGGAAATCTTATCCCATTGTAAAAAAAATAATTTTAATCCAGATCTGTCAAAACACATATTTTGACACTTTTAGCCTTTAATGGGTAGGAAAATGATTTCTTTCGTTAATCATGTGCCAATTTGGTGTCTAAATTTAAGCACAGAGAAACAAATTTTATTAGTTTCCACTTGCATATGTACGAGTATGTTCTTGATTGCTTGTGCAGTGTTGCACAATTCTCAAATGTCAGACGAAGTAAAGACTTTTTTTCAACCAAAGAGGAAAGTAATACTACTTGAAGATACAATGTAATGCTTTCATGAAGACATTTTAGTGAAAACGTCCACAGAATATCTTCAAGGTGCATTTTGAAAGATTAAAAGGCAAAACTCTTTGAACATTTTAAACCTACTACATTTAAAAAGGTTTTAAAGAGAGTATCTATACAGAGAGTCAATATAAAGACATTTGCCTTAAATGTCTCTAAGGTGTTTAAAAGATATTATATTAATAGCATTATAAAGAGAGCAGTTTAAAGAGTGAAATGGTATTAAGAAGATTGAACTAACAGCTTGTTAAGAGCTAATAAATTTACAAGACGTACTCTTCAAGAGTTTATGTGTTGCTTGGGCAACTTAATATAATTATGCAAAATGGTCTTCAGACTGATGTATTTTACTTAAGTCTAAGTACATCATTTGATAGTAGCTTACCACTATACTGTTAATTAAATATGGAAGATAAGGATTTACGGGTTGCATCCGATTATATTCAAATAATCGTACGCAGTATGTAAGCTATAAAAATTGTATATCTAAAATGATTAACTTGGTATCTGGAGTATCTCAAGGAAGTAATATTGGGCCATTATTATTTATACTATTGATTAATGAAAAATACTAATGCTGACGACTTTAAGAGAAAAGTCAATAAGATGCTTTATCTCTATCAACTCCTAATCTGTTCTGTACATATAACTCTCGTCCTAAATTAACCCGGAATACTAATTTTTTCCAAGCATTCTTGGCTACAGTTAACTATTGATTAAATGAACCAGTAAATGTGTATAGATTTAAATTATTTGATTTTAATCTTTTGCCATATACTGTTACCCCCAAAGAAAGTATCTAACATTGCTCTATGAGTTGCTAGGTCTAATAAATAAAAATGAATTAAATATATAATGTAGACATGTACACACATACTTTTGGAAACTTTCAAGTTAATAGAATCATTGTTGGTTTATTTTTTGTTAAGTTACTATTAACGATTTACCACCAAGAAGGTTTCAGTATAATAAATTTTGCCATTCCATTGGAATTCAAAGCAAGCCAGTCCCCGAATGAAGCCAATGAAAAGCGACATTTAAGTCCCTATCTACTTGTCTTTTTCTGTCATTTCCATTTATTTTTCTATAGAGTTAAGCCCTTATACGCGTCTTCTGCTTTGTGTTGTTCCCTCTAAGCCCAAGCGTCTCTATACCCTAATCCTACATCAATCATCACACATATCTACACGATACCCCTTCCATTCAGAAATTGTAATCCCGCAACCCCAAAATTTCCCACTCAATTTTAAATCTTATAGCACGATAAGAGAATGATATAGGTCTTTATTTTTTAAGAAAAATTATTCAAAAATCTAACAAAAACAACGAAAATAAATGACGAAGGGCTGAAGCAGGGTAATACACTCTATCTAAGTGGATCCATAACTGGGGATGATGTCTCCGCGTTCCCCACTCCGCTTGATGTTTATTTTTAATTTACTCCATTTCTCACAGGATCATTTGGAAGACGAAAACAAGGTTGCTGCACAATGGTTTGGAGGCGAAGGGCAGTTTCTTCTTCTGAAAGCTTTTGTGGATTTTGTTTTTGAAGTGATTATTCGAAAGTAATTTCCGCCTGAAAGATTATCCTCCGCGATAGACCTCACTTTATTAATGGGATATCTCATTCGAACACCATCTATGTCGTCATTATTGTTAGTATACAGGGTGTCCCTTAATTCGTGCATATTATTTTAGGGTGTGTGTTCTAAGAAAAACACCGTTCTAAAGTATAAGGACCTATCTCCAATTTTTCTATCATATAACGGGGATTAAGGAAAAGGCTTACTTTGGTGTACCCTGACCCATGTTAACGGTAATTGCACTGTAAGTACTAATGACAGAACCCTCATTTAGACTTTTAATTTGAGAAGAAATAGGTACCAGCTTTTGTAATCTTGAAATATCTAGTTTCAGAAAGCATGTTTCATTTTTCCTGCATGTGCTAATTTTTTTTTAATTTGGTCTCAATTTTCACCCGAAAATATGTAATAAACATACCGTTTTACTATTTTTTTTGAATGAACGTTACAATAATAAAAATAAAACTTATTGACAAGTTTGCGGAAAAACGCATAGATTTTATGATGCTTAGGAAATCCTGGAAGAGGTAAAGCTAAAAAAAAGTGTTTTTTGCTTTAAGCTCAAAAGCCTTTAAATAAATAAAATGCACGACTGGGTCGCCCGAAAAATATTGACTCGGTTTTTAGATATTTTACATATATCTTAATTTCAATTTTTTTTAATTAATTTATAGACCTTAAATATCAATCGAAAGAAAAAAAATTATCGAAATTCTAAGCGCCGTTTTAGGGAAAAATACGATTTTCGAAAACCATTTTTTATCATTTGTATGGTGGGTAGCGTTATTTTTAGGTAAAATATTTTTTTTACATCCTGTAGATTGTAATAAGAAACTTATTTGTCAAGTTTAAAAAACATCAAGCATGAGGTTTTCGAAATATAATATTGAGTTTTCAAAAAAAAAAAACTGAAATTTTTTTTAAATACAAAACATGTTTTTTGAAAATTTGAGTACATAATATTAATCAAACTTTTGGGGAACCTTAGCATACAAGAAATGATCTAAATCGGTTGTACCGTTTTTGAGAAAATCAAAACCAAAACCATTAATAACCATTCTCAGATTTTTTTTTCAACCATAGCCTACCTTTAACTAAATCACATTTTTTGAATTTTCCTTAAAAAAAACATCTTAGTGATAGTTTTTGAGAAACAAAAATAGACAAAAGTGCTAGACCTACTTTTTTCGTCTTTGCTATGGGCGTAATGTCAACTTTGATAAAACTCTCGAGTTCGGTTTCATTACGAATGCTTAGTCGTAACTTACCTTATAGTACCTATTGGCGGTACGTAAAAATAGTAAAACGTTTATGTTTATTACGCATTTTCTGGAGAAAATTGAGCTCAAAGTCAAAAAAGTAACATGTGTAGGAAAAATGGATTATGTAAGAAATAAAGGCCTATCAATATTACTGTCATCGCCTTTTCTTAAATTCCCGATATATGATATAAAAGCTGGAGATAGGCCCTTACTGTAAGATGATTTTTTTTTTTAGAATATACCCGACAATCACGCCTTCAAATATTATGCACAAATTGACGAACACCCTGTATTCTCTTGCGATGCTTCTTCCTTCACACCTCCAATTTTCAAACCACTTCAATATTCTGATTGAAATTGAACCTAGCTGCGTTATTCGGTCGCAACTTGATGTGCTCGAGGCAAAAATCACAGAACTTTGTGAGTTTAAAGCTATCATATCGTCGAGTAAAAATGCAAAATTAAAGAAGAAATCTCTATTCAGGGGTACTTTTACACTTGAAAATGGTTTTAACCAGCAGACTGTTAATTTTTTTTTAATCTGGTTAAACATTTAAACAAGGATTTGTTTGAATGTACTTAGGCATTATATCATACTTTGTCGACATAATATTTTGTCTTATGGCGCAGGTGCATTTTTATTTTGTTTGTGTTTTT
>CAWVOZ010000125.1:0-136954 GCA_963931855.1 Philhelius festivus | reverse complement strand
ATCATTTTTAATTTTTTCCCCCCACACGTTTTTTTCTTTTTTTTTTTAAGACCAAAAATAACGGTACCCCCCATACGAATTTTTTTCGAAATTTTATAAACATTTTTTTTTCTCAAAAACTGTTCAACAGATTTTAAAAATAAAGATACAGAAAAATTTCATTTAATTAAATCTAGGTATTGGTTGAAAAAAATTTTCCGAAAAATGGTTATTGAGGGTACCCCCCATGCAACCATTTTTTTTGTTTTTGATTTTCTCAAAAACGGTTCAACCGATTTTGATCATTTTTTTTTTGCTAAAGCTCCCCAAAAACATAAATAGAATTGTGTACTCAAATTTTCAAAAAAATTTTTTTTGGATTTTTAAAAAAAAATTCAAATTTTTTTTTTCAAAACTCAATATTTCGAAAACCCCCTGCTAGATTTTTTTTAAACCTGATAAATAAAAGTTTCTCAATATGATCTACAAGATGTGGAACAAAATTTTTTATTTTACCCAAAAATTAAGGTACCTACCATACAAATGCTAAAAAATTAAAAAAAATGGTTTTCAAAAATCGTATTTATCTCGCAAACGGCACCTAGAATTTTGATAACATTTTTTTTCTTTCAATTAATTTTTACGATCTTTAATTTAATAAAAAAAATTTTGAAATTAAGATATTACAGCTTGTACCTACCATAGAACGATTTTTTCGAATTTTGAATTTATCATTATCCACATAACGGATCTTAATGAAAATTTTTATAGAGAAGCTTCTAAAAAGTCTAAAACACATTGCATTTCAAAACTTTAAAATAAATATTTTTTGAATTTTTGAAAAAAAAATCTATTTTTTTCTTTTTTTTGAAAATTCGATATCTCCGAAATGGGTCAATATTTCTTTTCGTAAATTTAATTTTTATTCGAACAATAATAAAAACTTTAAATTAGCGTAATAAAATTTTTTCTTAAAAAGCTTTTAAAAAGTTTGTATATAAAAGCTTCTTTTAAAGAAACCACTACAAGGACTTATAATTTTTGTTCTTGCATAAATTCATATTTGCATAGCATTCTGTTACTACTAAAAGAATTTAAAAATTAATTTTATCTTTATGAA
Organism: Philhelius festivus; assembly: GCA_963931855.1. Classification (NCBI taxonomy): domain Eukaryota; kingdom Metazoa; phylum Arthropoda; class Insecta; order Diptera; family Syrphidae; genus Philhelius; species Philhelius festivus. The sequence goes on along the minus strand of CAWVOZ010000125.1, from coordinate 135,855 downwards.
GTATGAACAATTTTCTCAATAACACTCGTTTTTAAAATTCCCAGTCGATTACATAGGAGCAAGTTCGTGCGACCCAGTCGTGCATTTTATTTTATAATAATTTAAAAATGTCAAAAAGTGTTCCAATCGAAATATTTGATGATTTATCAGACGAGGAGTAAAATCAAAAATAAGTTTGGCGTAACTCAGTGGCGTTTAAAGAAAACCTGTTTCTTAAATCTCTCGTAGCTCTAAAGTGAATTTTATGGGTTACGCCACTATTGCACTGACAGCCTCATACGTATATATGTATATAAATAAAACTCAGTTGATTTTTTGTGTTTAAGTATAACTCACGTAATTTTCAAAAATTTACTTGGATTATATTTTTTCAAAAAAATGACTTTTTCATTAAAAAAAAAATTCAAACTATAGGGCATTTGGCTCATTTTTGAATTTCATAATTTCTTCGGAATTTTTTACAAAATTTCATTAAAAAAAATCCTTGAGCGAACAAAGTCAGTGGAGAGAAAAAAAAAGTTTTTTTTTTTTTTTTTTTTTTTTAACAAAACGATTCGCGCAGGCGCAGCTAATGACAGAGAGAAAAAATTCTTATTCGTCGGTGTTTTATTTTCTGTCATTTCATTTCATTGGCGGTGTTCATCAAGTACTTTCTTATTTTTCTATAAGAAAAAAAGTGAAAAAATTACAAGAAATCAAGAGAAATATTTTTTAGCGATTGAAATTTTGAATGAATTTTCGACTGATTCAAATTTTCATTGAAAATTAAAGCCAGTGTTTTTTGGGTTTGGTGTGTAGGTATATTTGTTTTTTTTTTTTTTTTTGTTTGTGCTTGCAATTTCAATTAAAGTTCTATATTGATGATAAACGAGTACTTCAAATGGTTTTCATTTCGAACGGATTGCCAAGAAGTAGGAAAAGTCATCTTAGCCAACGTTCGAATTCTGCGAGAAGACAAGCAGTAATAAGAGCAGAGCAGAACGAACAAGAGCACGCCCCAACAGTGTTGCCATAAGATATTTTTGGAAATCGGGAGATTTCCACATCAGAAATCGGGGAATTAGAAGTTGAAATAATTTTACTTATTTAAAAAAAAAAAATTTTCTTCATCAATTTATTTGAGAAAAAGTTCTCTCAACATTAGTTTAAGAGTTTGGTAATGTTAATATCGATGAAATAAAGTTAGCCATCAATGGAAAGGCCAAACTTTGATTGCTCCTTTTGATTGAACAAACAATTTTCCAAAATATTTCAATTTTAATAGTATCAAAGCTTTCATATATTAAGCTTTTAAAATTTCTCTATATTTACAATCGATTCGCTGCATATCAGAATAATGAATAATATTAGGAAATAAGTTAAAAAGATTACTTAGGGGATCAATTTGTTTATTTACAGTTTGTTTTGGTTTTAATACGGTCAAAGCCTAAAAATATTAACAAGAACTTAACTACCGACACGCACCGCCCTACACCAAATCAAACAAGATAAAGAAGAAGAAGAAATTTTATCTTGGTTGGGTATAGTTCACATTGTATTTTTGTCAAAAAAAAATGTAAGATGAATTGAATTTAACAAAACTTGCGTATTGACAAGGTCCTCACAGTCAACTGATGAGTCCATGTGAGATCGCCGGGACGAAACGTCAATTTTTGTGAACTAAAGGCCAAAAAAGCTATTTTGAAGAAGAAGAAAGACAATGACAACGACGTTAACAAAAATTGCAAGGAATATGTTTTCATACTAAATTTAAAAAGAGAAAACCATAAGTTAGGCACTGCCAAAATTTTTAATAAAATAATAAATTATGTTCATTCAAGAGCGGAGAAAATATCTGAACGTATTTTTAAATTGAAAATCGGGAGAAAGTGCGCTATTTACATCAAAAATCGGTGTATCGGAAATAGGTCTAGAAATCGGGAGAAATACGATAAATCGGTGTTTCTGGCAACACTGCGCCCCAAACACAAGAAAATCAAGCTAATCGAGAACGCATGGTAACATCACGTTCTCGCTTACGAAATCAAACTAAATCCAAATGATCCTAGAAAACAGCATATGGGTGATTCTACAAACGATGGAATTTTCGGCAGCCCAAGAAATATTTTAAAATCCGTTCAATTATTTAATCAGATTTTTTTTTATAAAATTAAATGTGATTGATATCTACCTGGCCAAACAATATTATTAGGGTGACCTTACTTTATTTTGCTCAAAAAATTCTTCAAAGTGTCCGATTCTCAGTACCCTGACGTATCCACAGTGCGTTTTCGCAAAGAAAAATTATTACCGTTCTCTTATTTCAGGTCTCATACTAAAATGAATGCCACCGAAGTTACGCCAAATAATACATCTTTGCTACGAAATAGATAATAGATAGATTTTATTACAAAAAAAAACTTAATTAAACTTTGTCCTCCGTATTTCATATCAGTCCCCTGGAATATTGAAACTGTCGAAAATATCAATAACTAGGATGTCTATCGGATTTCCAGCATTTGCAATTTGAAGTACCAAGTCTCCTTACAATAAAATCATGGTGCAACTCGATTCTGTTTCTTATGTTAGTATTGTGAAAAAGACATTTGTGCATGAAGTCGTAAATTGTCCGTTAAGTTTATCAGTCCTCTGGTGAGTTTTTACGAAACAAATTTGTATGTAAGTAGGCATCTTTTTTGTAAGTATAGTATAGGTTTGATAAAACTGTAATATTATATATATTTTTTTTTTGATTTTTTAAGTAAAACCTTAATATATCTTTTGCGCAAAAACCATGAAAAACCTCAGTCCCCTGGTCTCAGTCCGATGGCTAATAAATAAACAAATGATATTTTATTCAGAAACCTGAGAATTTTTAAGTTATGTTGAACTTCGAACTTCATTGCGAAATATCTTTAAAATTTTTAAAAAGAATATAATTTATTTAAATTTGATTCTAAATAGAAAAAAAATTATTATAATATATTATTTTCTTTTAATAAAATGCTAAGTTATTATGTATTAACCATGAATTTGTATGTTTATGAAGGCTAATTAAATTTAATTTCTATATTTCAGTATGTACCCAAGAGAAAATACAAAAAAAAAATTAAAGATTTATTCAGTCCCCTTAAAAAAAAACTCAGTCCCCTGAACATCCTTTTTCAAAAAATGTCCTTAAAATCGTCATTTTCAATTTTTTTTCCTGGCCGCTTTCAACAACGCAAAGAGACGTTCTAAGGATCAACTAGAACAATTCTTACGACTTTTGGCTTCCAAAAATGTCGTGCCGAAATTTGTATCATTTTATTCCATTGTTTGTAGAATCACCCATATAAACTTAGATCGTGCTGCATTCGACAGCTCTCATAAGGTTGTTACTAACGTAGTTCGTTAGTTTGCAAATTCAGCACTGAAGCACCCGGTTTGTGCTGTGCAAGGGGAAAAGAAAGATTGCCGCCATTGAATCTACCACTAGAACGTTCAATTTTTGGTTTGTGTATTACTGACCACCTTTTGTAGAATGACCACATATTGGATATTGCTAAAAATGCGGCCAAATGCTTAGGTTTCCTAAGACGATGTAGGAATTTTTTTCCCACCTCTGATCCGGCCACAATTTATAAGGCCTACATACGTCCTAAGCTAGAATACATCAAAAACATCTTTGTACCTACTAGACAGAATCCAGAATAGAGCCTTAAAGCTGATAGGTGACAGAGCAATTTCCAAACCAATTGTTTCGTCGGAACATCGTCGATTCATCTCTTGCCTATCACTGTTTTATCGTTACTTCTTTAAACAGTGTTTTAGTAAAATAACGAGTGACATTCCCCCCTAAAACAATTTCACCGTAATACTCGCGTTGCTGGAAATGCTCTTCAGTGGGTTGGTATACCCTTGAGCCAAACTTCGGACGTACATTTAAGTACAGAGATTCTTTATTTTTCCGTACGAAACGAATGTGGAATTATTTAACCGACTCTATCCCCATTTCAATGTCCAGAAATTTAAGATGAATGTACATCGGTTTCTCCTACTCAATCCTCACACTGTTTCCTCAATGCTCGCACTGCATTAAACCATCATTTAAAGGGTAGTCATAATCCCTTGAGTGCGCGTTAATTATAAAAAAAACAACCTGTAACGTTTTGGGTGTGCTTGCACCCTTCTCTAGGCCTCAATTTAAAAATTATTAATAAATAATGTATCTCTAAGCTAAGGGGATTTTCGTGTATAACTGTAACCTACGTGCAATAAGGCTGCAAAACTTTCGCACCATCATATGAATATTGAAGGTTTGAATATTACGACAACAACTTGAATGAACTACCACCAAGTATATAGTATTGGCTGGAGTTATAGCTATGTATTTCATGGGTGCCAAGCCGATGATCAGACTCCTTTTTAGTGCTTCTTAGCCTTTATACTTTAAAGTCTTAATTGAACTACTTTTTTGGCCTTGACTGAGATTTCAACTCAGACATATTCAGCTTTTCTACCGATATATCAGAGCTTTTTAGCCTGTTGTTAGCCACCATGAGAGTAGTATCAGACCAAAAACATAAATGTTAAAAAAAGAGCCAAGTTCTTCTATACAAAAACCTTTGTGTAACAAGGCAGCCGTGAAAAGTACTGAGATCTAAAAGTACGCCAAGTTCTTACTTCATGAAGGTTTAATACCGAATATTTAAAGTAGAATAATATTGAAACAGCTACAATGTAATAGAGAAATTTTATTATTTGATGATTATTGACTAAAATTTGATGGGTTCACTTGTCAAGTTTTTAAAACCTTTCGAATTTGGGCATAAAAAAAACTTGCCAAGTAAGCCCATCAAATTTTAGTCAATAATCATCAAATAATAAAATTTCTCTATTACATTGTAGCTGTTTTAATATTATTCTACTTTAAATATTCGGTATTAAACCTTCATGAAGTAAGAACTTGGCGTACTTTTAGATCTCAGTACTTTTCACGGCTGCCTTGTTACACAAAGGTTTTTGTATAGAAGAACTTGGCTCTTTTTTTAACATTTATGTTTTTGGTCTGATCTCACTCCTTTTTGCAAAGATTTTAATATTTTGCCATGTTAAAATCTCGAAAGATACGGAAAGATAGAAGGATGTACTCAACTTAGTTTAAAGCTTCCTATTTCTTTTGGTATATTTTTTTTTTGTTATTGGTTTTTTGATTTGCGCTTCAATTATTTCTTCTTGTCCTGGCAAGATACCTAACACTAATACACCTACCTTAATTACGGCAATCAGAAGTGCTCCATATGAATTAAACATTTTCTCAGAAAGTGGGTGCATACCACGCCCCCCGAATAGAAAACCCCAATTTTTATTTTTGGTCCTTTATATGCAATTTAAGCCCTACCCCTCTACCAAATTTCATTGTTCTACTGCAATCGGAAGTGCGCCATGTATAATTTACATCAGTTCTGAGGAAGTGGGCGGATACCACGCCCCTGAATGGAAAATTTCATATTTTATATTTTTTTCTTTGTATGCAATTTAATTCCTACCACTTTACCAAATTTCATCGTTTTACAGCACTTTGAAGTGCTCCATTCAACCAACACCAATTTGGAGAAAGTGGGCGGTTACCACGCCCCCTGAATGGAAAACCTCAATTTTTATTTTTGGTCCTTTATATGTATTTTGACCCCTTCCGTTGTACCAAATTTCATCGTTTTACAGCAGTCGAAAGTGCTCCATTCAACCAACACCAATTCGGAGAAAGTGGGCGGATACCACGCCCCCTGAATGGAAAACCTCAATTTTTATTCTTGGTCCTTTATATGCAATTTGAGCCCTACGGTTCCATCAAATTTCATTGCTCTACTGCAATCGGAAGTGCGCCATATATAATTTACATCAGTTCTGAGGAAGTGGGCGGATACCACGCCCATGAATGGAAAACCTCAAACTTTATATTTTTTTCTTTGTATGCAATTTAGGCCCTACCGTGTTACCAAATTTCATCGTTTTACAGCAATCGGAAGTGCTCGATTCAACCAACACCAATTCGGAGAAAGTGGGCGGTTACCACGCCCCTTGAATGGAAAACCTCAATTTTTATTTTTGTTCCTTAGTATGCAATATAAGCCCTACCGTTCCACCAAACTTCATTGCTCTACTGCAATCGGAAGTGTGCCATATATAATCTCCATCAGTTCTGAGGAAGTGGGCGGATACCACGCCCATGAATGGAAAACCTCAAACTTTATATTTTTTTCTTTGTATGCAATTTAAGCCCTACCGTTTTACCAAATTTCATTGTTTTAAAGCAATCGGAAGTGCTCCAGTCAACCAACACCAATTCGGAGAAAGTAGGCGGATACCACGCCCCCCTAAAGGAAAACCTTGGTGTTTATATTTGGTTCCTTATATGCATTATAAGCCCTACCGGTTCACCAAATTTCATTGTTTTACAGCAGTAGGAAGTGCTCCAATCAACCAACACCAATTCGGAGACAATTCGGAGAAAGTGGGCGGATACCACACCCCCTGAATGGAAAATTTCAAATTTTCGATTTTTTCCTCTGCTTGCATGACAAGACCTACCGTTGTGCAAAATTACAAGATTCTACGATGTCGGGAAGTGCTCCATAATTTTGATGATCTGTCAGTCAGTCAGTCAGTCAGTCAGTTACGGTTTTTGTGATTTTTGAGGCCTTATATCTCAGGAACCGCTTGTGCTATAAAATTAAAATTTGGTGAGGCGCCTGTGCCTGACTAGCTTAGCTAATATTCGGAATTTGAAGTTTCTGACTTTAGTGGTACTGAAGATAGGGAGGGGTCAAAAATCGCCTGAGTTTGTTCCTGTTAAAAAGGGTGTAGTGCCAGAACTTGGCTGGGCACTACCGTGCCCTTTGATCTGCCAATGTGGCAAAGCGTTTAGCTTCGTAAAGCGTTAAAAGCGTTGTTTAGCTTGCTAAATTGATTTCTTCTAGGAGCTTTGGGGCTTTGTTCCTGCCAATCTATCAGAGGGTTCAGCTTGCCGTTTTGCCACTAGGGCCTTTGTCGATCTACCCGAGCATTTAGCTTGCTGTTTCAGTGCTCCCAGAGGCGTACTTACTGATGTACCAGAACGTTTAGTCCGTTGTTCTGAAGAACCGTCAGGGGAAAAGTATCTGTCCACCCTTGCAGAATTATCCGAAACCAGTTTTTCCGATACCAGAACATCAGGAGTGAAGTCCAGTAAAAAATAAACCATTAGACTATAATCCCGCCCAAAACCTTGGCAGGAAACCAAAAAGCACATCACACGTTAAACCACTGATTCAGGATGTGATGGTCAAAAACTGTTCAATGCAAAATAATCTAGGTCAACACGTGTTTTCACCACTTCTACCTGCATCTCCAAATGTTTTTTTTTTTAATTTAATGAAATCTGCTGCTTTTGTTAATTTAAAAATTTTCAATTTTCATGGTTCATTGGCAGTAAGTATTCCGAGCACGAACACGACTTTTACGGATTTCAAAACATGTCGCTATTGTAATGGACGTCGATAAGCTTAACATACCATATTGAAATTTAAGTATCTCTGTTGTTTTTTTTTTTCAATTTTGATTATTTGCAATTTGTAAGACAACTGGAAAAGGTACTTACATAAAAGAAAGTCGTTAAAAATAATTCAGCAAAACAGTTTTACATAGTTAATAGGAAGGAGCACAAATAACGAAAACAGCGCCATTATTTTTAAGTACTTAGACGTTCTGCAATACCCGTACTGATGGGGACGTAAACATAAAAACTGAACGGGCAAAGTTACAGCGAGTCGGATGTTTAGAGTCTTCTTTGTAAATTGCAATTGCACTTCAGTTGCTTTTTAATCAGCAGTTTGTTTTCCGCTGCACACTAAGATGTGGACACATAAAAAATTCAATAAGAATTTCTTTTTTTTTTTTGTTTGCTTCCTTCAAGTTTGTCCGTGATATTTTATTCTATTTTTCTATTTTTATTTTAGGTACTTTACTCCTCAAAGAAATACCCATCATTATTACCATCACACTCTGGCAGCCAGGTCACGTTCCTTGGAGACGACCAACTAACACCAGTACACCACGTGCAACATCTAAAGAACCATCAGCAACAATGTTTTGCACGATTTGAGCTCGGGAACTAAAAACGGCACGCTCACTGTGTGTACTACGTAGAGGCACATACATACTATATCATACATGTATATCTACGGTCTTCCTTTTTTGTCGTAAAATGCATCTTAACTAAATAGCATGATTCAAGGTTGTAGAACCTAAGTTAAGTGCAAGCAAAAGGATCACATCATGCATGCACTTTAAAGAATAGAGGATTAGTCTTCTTGTCTTACCGTCTACTTGCAAAGATTCCCGTGAAATCTCTAGAAAATAGAAAGGTTCACTGTAAAATAATAATTATTAGCTACCTTCAGAGAGAAGAAGATGAACAAGAATACTTGGAAGGAAAAACGAAAATAATTCGCAGATAAAAATGAGAAAAAGGTTAAATTCTTTGATGTCCTAGTTTAAACGTTGCTCGTATAGTATTTGTACGAGATAAAGGAACACTATTATCTTAAGCTTTAAAAGCAAGTTGTATTCGCAGAAGAAGTAGAACTTTTCTCTCATCGGTTTAGCTTAAGTTTGTAGCGAAGAATAATTTTAACTATTTGCATGTAAGACCTATTGTCCTTTAACTGAGAAATTGCCACTAATCAGAAAAAAAGGACGAAAGCAAAGAATTTGTAGGTAGATTGTGCTTAAAAATAAAGTGGGTTATGGTAGTCGAGAATACCCCTGAATGGATCGGGTGCCGTTTTTTAGTTCAATTCGAAAGTTATATACAGGGTGTCCGGTAATTCGTGTGCCATACTTTGGGATGTGATTCTTGGTAATTTTCTAAGAAAAAAGTTATTCTACAGTAAAGTATGATTTTCAACTTGGACATCACTTTTTGACGATTTAAAAAAAAGGTTAATTTTGGTGAAAGCTGATCCATGTTACGGTCAATTTTTCTGTCAGTACTAATGGAAGGGACCTCATTTTAGACTTGTTTAGTAGAAATACTAACCTTTAAAACTACGGTTAAAGTGAGCTGATATGTTTTTAGGGTTGCCAGATATTCAATTTTAAATGGTGTACCATTTTTCTTGCCCGAGCAAAATTTTGACTTTGAGGTCAATTTTTTTTAAAAAAATGCGTAATAAACATAAAGTTTTCTTATTTTTACATGATGAACAAAACAATAAAAAATAGTGCACCCAAAAACCCATACATTTTATGATACTTGGAAAAATCTAAAACGAGTAAATCGAATTTTTTTTTAAACGCAATGTTTTTTAATCTTTTGAAATGCTTTTTCATACAAAATTTTATTAAAATCCGTTATGGCGATAACGAGAAATTAAAAATTTTGAAAAAATGGTTCTATGGTAGGTACAGCCAGTAACATTTTATTTTAAAACTTTTTTTTACTGAATTATAGATCGAAAAATTAAACGAAAGAACAGGGCCCGTATTACGAATTACGATTATCGTTTAAAATCCCTCGTTATCGTTAAGTTGCGATTACGTTTTACGATACTCGTTTTTTTAAAACGATATTCGTTTTCTCTTACGACTGCTTTTGGCACTCGTATTTCATTGTTTTGACACATGTACTATTTTTGACAGAAATATTGAAAGAATGAAGTTGGATGCGCTTAAAAAAAATAGATTTTTTTTATTTTATGAGGCAATATTTTGATGCATCCATTATCGTAAACCATAATCGGTCCATGTGTTGAGTATCGTTTTCTAGGGTATCGTTTTTTTGCCTTTCGTTTCGTAATCTGTAATACGGGCCCAGAATTCTAGGTGCCGTTTACGAGAAAAATACGATTTTCAAAAACCATTTTTTTACATTTGTATGGTGGCTCTTTTGTAAAAGACTAAGAATTTCATAACTGAATGTTATTAGAGAGAAACTGTTCATAAGCATAAAACTCATTTTTTAATAGACTAAAACAATTCCTTTAGTAGTTGGAGCTAAGAATAGGATGCCATGTGTTTTAAGCAAATACTAGTTTATGCAAAAACAAAATTATAATTCGTTGTATAGTGGTTTCTTAAAAAAATAAACTTTTATATACAAAATTTTTCTAAACATTTTTAAGAAAAAATTTCGGTGCTCCAATTTAAATTTTTATTATTGTTCGAATAAAAATTAAATTTTAAAAGAAAAAATATTGAGCCTTTTTTGAGATATTTAATTTTCCAAGAAATAAATATTTTTTTTTTTTTTTAATTCAAAAAAATCCTTTTCATATAGTTATGAAATGCCATGTTTTTAATATTTTTAGACGCTTCTCTTATGCCAATGATGAGAAATTCAAAATTCGAAAAGTCGGTCAATGGCAGGTACAGTCAGTAATATCTTGTTTTCATTTTTTTTTATTTAGTTACAGATCGTAAGAATTAATTCAAAGGAAAAAAATTTTAGCAAAATTCTCGGAACCGTTTTCAAGAATAATTCGATTTTTGAAAACCATTTTTTTAACATTTGTTTAGAGGGTACTGTTATTTTTAGTTAAAATATTTTTTTTTTCACATATTTTATAGATATTTTTATATATTTAATAAGAAACTTTTATTTATCAAATTTTAAAAAAATCGAGCATAGGGTTTTCGAAAAGTGTATTGAGTTTCCAAAAAATTTTTTTTGAAATTTTCTTAAAAATCCAAAAAACAATGTTGTTGAAAATTTGAATGCACAATAATATTGAAACTAGTGGGGAGCTTTAACATAAAAAATAAAATGCACGACTGGATCGCACGAACTTGCTCTTATGTAAAAGTACTTTAGAATTTAAGATACATTTGATAAATACAAAACATGGATTTAATGAGATAGTAATGTTCAAATGCATGAAATTTCCGTCTGATTTCTAGAAAAGTATGAATTTATGCAAACTAATTTTAAAAAATCGTTTTATTAGTAAATACATTTTTTATATAAGAAATTTCTTCAAAATTTTTCAAGAAAAAAATGTGGGATGCGAATTTTAAGTATTTAATAATACTTATTTTAGGAAATAATTTCAAAAAATAATCGTTCACACATTTTGAAAATATTGATTTTTCAAAAAAAAAAAAATATTTCTCACCAACAAATATTTTTTCGAATATTTTTATATCCAATATTATTTTAAACTTAAGGGGACTCCTGCTGAAAGTGTTTGGTTAATGAGAAAGTCGAAAATCAAAAAAACAGTTCTATGACCAGTCACTGTTAATAACATTTTGCCCAACATTTTTTTTTACCAAAACGTAGTCTATGTCCATGTTATCACACCTAATTTTTTTTATAAAAATCGTAAGAGCCGTTTTCTATATAAATAAGATTTTGCATTACGGGTGTATGGGGGTACCGTTAGTTTTGGAGCTAAAAAAAAATTTCAATTTCCCCTCTAGGGAATCACCGAAGACCCTTAAGTACCAAGTTTGAAGAAAATACCTCCAGTAGCTTAGGCTGCAGTTCGAGGTACAGACATACAGACAGACAGACGGAATTGTCGGACCCACTTTAGTCGTCTTCGCTATCATCGTAATGTCAACTTTGATCAACATCTCTAGTTCGGTTTTTTACGAATGCATATCATGCCTTGTAGTACCTATGTATGTATGTATATGCCGCAAGTAAAAATTAATTAGAATTTTTATAACAAATTGAATTTTAAATTTTAAATAAAAATTGTATTTATTATAAGAAAAATCGAAAACTGATAAATATTTAATAAATAAATTTGAGAACTAAACATATTATGTATCTAATTTAATCACAGTATTGTTAATCGAACTGATGTGTTCTTTTTCCTCTTTAAAATTTATTACCTTTCTAAAATATGGTCCTTAGAGTGTATCGTTTGTTGTCACGTATTTTAAAATTATCATACAATTAAAATTTGTTTAAGAAATCAAATTCCATATGTATACATATCAAAGGGCACGGTAGTGCCCAGCCAAGTTCTGGCACTACACCCTTTTACAGGAACAAACTCAGGCGACTTTTGACCCCTCTGTATCTTCAGTACCAATCAAGTCAGAAACTTGAAATTCCGAATATTTGTTAAGCTAGCCAGGCACATGCGCCTGACCAAATTTCAATTTTCTAGCATGAGCGGTTCCTGAGATATAAGGCCTCAAAAATCACAAAAACCGTAACTGACTGACTGACTGACTGACTGACAGATCATCAAAATTATGGAGCACTTCCCGACATCGTAGAATCTTGTAATTTTGCACAACGGTAGGTCTTGTCATGTAAGCAGAGGAAAAAATCGAAAAATTGAAATTTTCCATTCAGGGGGCGTGGTATCCGCCCACTTTCTCCGAATTGTCTCCGAATTGGTGTTGGTTGAATGGAGCACTTCCTACTGCTGCAAAACGATGAAATTTGGTGAACCGGTAGGGCTTATATTGCATATAAAAAACCAAAAATAAACACCAAGGTTTTCCTTTCGGGGGGCGTGGTATCCGCCCACTTTCTCCGATTTGGTGTTGGTTGAATGGAGCACTTCCAACTAATGTAAAACGATAAAATTTGGTAAAGTGGTAGGGCTCAAATTGCATTCGAAGAAAAAAATATAAAATTAGCGGTTTTTTATTCAGGGGCGTGGTATCCGCCCACTTCCTCAGAACTGATGTAAATTATATATGGCGCACTTCCAATTGCAGTAGAACAATGAAATTTGGTAGAACGGTAGAGCTCAAGTCGCATATAAAGGACCAACAATAAAAATTGAGGTTTTCCATTCAGGGGGCGTGGTATGTTTAATTTATATGGAGCACTTCCGATTGCTGTATTTAAGGTAGGTATGTTAGTGTTATGTATCTTGCCAGGATAAGAAGAAATAATTGAAGCGCAAATCAAAACAACCAATAACAAAAAGAAAATATACCAAAAGAAATAGGAAGCTATAAACTAAGTTGATTTTAGTAGGAAGAGTCCACCCTTCTATCTTTCCTTATCTTTCGATATTTTGACATGGCAAAATATTTAAATCTTTGCAAAACGGAGTGAGATCAGACCAAAAACATAAATGTTAAAAAAAGAGCCAAGTTCTTCTATACAAAAACCTTTGTGTAACAAGTCAGCCGTGAAAAGTAATGAGATCTAAAAGTGCGCCTAGTTCTTACTTCATGAAGATTTAATACCGAATATTTAAAGTAGAATAATATTGAAACAGCTACAATGCAATAGAGAAATTTTATTATTTAATGATTACTGAGTAAAATTTGATGGGCTTACTTGGCAAGTTTTTTTTTATGCAAACGGTTTTAAAAACTTGACCAGTAAGCCCATCAAATTTTACTCAGTAATCATTAAATAATAAAATTTCTCTATTGCATTGTAGCTGTTTCAATATTGTTCTACTTTAAATATTCGGTATTAAACCTTCATGAAGTAAGAACTTGGCGCAATTTTAGATCTCAGTACTTTTCACGGCTGACTTGTTACACAAAGGTTTTTGTATAGAAGAACTTGGCTCTTTTTTTAACATTTATGTTTTTGGTCTGATATTCCTTACTCGAAACAGTTTTAGTACTTTGTTCTTAATAAAGAAATAAAATTTAAAATTTCTCTAAAATTTTGCTGATATTTTTTGTATGACCTTTGACAACATTCAGACATTCAGAAAATTCAAACAATTCCTTTGTTTCTTTTTTTTTTTTTTTGTCATTTTCTTCCAAGCTACAACTAAAACAGCAAATAAAGTTTTCATCGAATTTCCTTCCGGTGCAGTCGTAGTTTCAATGAATTTTCTTCTTTTTCTTTTCATTTCTTTCTCCGATTTTTTTTTTACAAAAATAAAATAAATAAAAAAGTAAAGGTGATGCAGACACAAAGAATTCATTGAAAGAGTAAATGGAAAATTAGAGGAAATTTGTTTTGTGCTCTGAATGGAATTGGAAAAGAATTTTCTCATTGTTCACTGTTTGTTTGTTAAATGGCTAAAAGCTAAGTAATTAGATGTATTTATGAAATTTTCTATTTGGCACTCTAATATCTTATTATGACATCCCACATAGCTTTGCTTTCTGAACACAATCTTCTAAAAAATTGATTTTTGATTCAATATTTGATGATTTACAATATTTTACTCATGTAGCTATACATTAAATATTGGAACGCAGCAGGACTTGACAGTGTTGTAGCTATACTTTTTTAAATTGAAAAAGAAGGATCGAATTGAAAGTTTGAAGGCATTTGTGAGAATCAATAATAAACACCAAACATTTTTATACGCTTTTGGGAACATTATACTGGTGTTAGGGACAGAAAATTAGGCCCCAAGAACTAGGGCTTTTAAAAAAATTAAGTGAAGCCCCCAAAAACTTCTAGATAGAAAGCATTAACAATGAAAATTTTCAACTTTTCTGGTGTTATTTGAATATGAATTTATGATTATCTCCATACTTTCCTCCTGGCTGTATCGGTTTTTTAAAGGTCTAAGAAATATTATAATAATTCTCTCTTATAAATTGCGTCATCTAAACGGGATTTATTATGATGTATGTATCTTTTCCAATTTAATTTTTTTTCTTTTCAAGTCGTAATGGGGGATTCTGTAGAAATTAACAGTAACATTTCTCTTTATGGAAGCTTCACCCGAAGACAAGGCCTCCAGTTATGTATATATTTGATTTTTTCAAATGTTTTTTGTTCTTCAAATCATATACATAGCTACATACATACATATATGGAAAGTTTTAAACATAGAAATTCCTTTGAAATGCAAATGAAATTATTATTGAATTGTGTTTTTATTTTTAATTAAGAAAGATGAAAGGAACATCAAACAATGAAAGCATGGTTGCGATTTTGTGGTAATATACATACAATATGGAATATACTCATCTTTTAATCTTTTTGTGCCACACAAAATACTTGCTCGTTAATTGGATTTCTGGCCCGAAAACATTATTCTCCACGAGTTCATTAAAAACAAAAAGCTTCTTTTCCATGAAGCTGAAGATAGCAGATCTCGATAAGTATCAAAGATATTGGAATATTTTAAACGCCAAAATGTTGGGCGCAAATTTTCCTAGGGGCGATGTCCGTTACTTTTTTTAAATTGTATCTCGTTATATTTTATTTTAGTGAGTTTTAAAACTTTTAAGACAAAAAAATTTTTAGGAGAGGATATAGACCGCAATAATTATTTTAGAAATAAAATAAATATGTATGACCAAATGTAGAATATACGTTTCTCTAGGGGCGATGTTTCTCCTTTTTTTTTATTTTTTTTTATTAAGCTTGTTTAACCATGATTTAACCATGAAATTAACAAAAAAAAAACAAAAAGTTTGGACCCTTATAACTTTGGATCAACTAACCGTAGGTATAAGAACGGTACATAAAAAAATTAGAATTTCCAAATTCTAAAGGCGATGTCTTTTCTTTTCTTTTATTTCATGTTCTTGAGTCATTTGTGTTCTAGCAAACTTGGTGCCAGTGCCATACTTGTAAACGGTGGGCAGAATTTGGATGTCTGAACTACTTGAAAAAAACTGAGGAAGAGTTACAAAATGTATATTTTCTCTTCAGTTGTGACTGTTGTTCTAGATGGCTGGCATTACAAGAGGAATAAAACTTGAATCATCGTTAGAACTAAACCTAGTATAATTTTGTTTTAGCTAAACTAAAAGCAATAAATATTTTTCAATTCAAATTTGTTAAACATATCTCATAATATCTATCTAATTATTTTTATAGTTATTCTATAAAGTATATTCATTCTGGCATTATCTTTTTCTTTGTCTTTGCTGATATTTTGTTTTTGTTTGTATAACAATTAATGTTTTCTTTATTTAATTCCAATTTTGTATAATTATTATCACAATTATTAAAACTTGAATCGAAAAAATAAAAATTCATATGAAGTAAATATTATAATTTTGATAATATACAATTATTAATATAATGCAATAAAAATAGTACAAATAACCAACATCTTAACTAACTAACACAAAACGTAGATATCTATTTTCCTTTTTGTTGTACCCAAGCAACACAATTGCCTCTTACAGATATCTTGAAAAGTTATTTTCCAAGTGCTTTCAACTCTTTGAAAAATCTTAAAGAGGTCTGTAATACCCGAAAAGGCCTAAAGGGGAGGAGTCTATTGTATTGAACAAAGAGTTCTAAGTAAAGTATTTGTAAGACTTCATAAAGATCATTTTTTGATTAATCTATAAAGACACTTTCAAGTGGTTTTCAAGATGTTTATATTTTTGGGTAGAAAGATTGAACTGCGAAGAAGAAAAATGTATAAGAAATGTCTTTCTCTTTCACGCAAATACAAATTTAATGCAATTCAAATAAAATGGATTGACAAATATAAATACACAAACATGGCGAATTCTTTCCTTCAATAATTTATGACTGGATTTACGATATTCATTATATACCCTTTTTATGATTGTGTGTTTTGATTTGCGAGAGAAGATTTAATTTGAAACCGCATACTCTACCCTACTTAAAATTAACGCGCCTTCAAATAGAATAATATTTACAAAGAAATATTCAGAAAAATAATGTTATTATAATAAAATGCCCTCAGAATAAAAAAAGAAATGACGTTTAAGTATGCAATAGATATGGCCGTTTCATGTATGTGTGTATGTATCGAAGGTATTCCTACCTACAGGGTGCTTTATTTTATGAAAGATCTTTTTTTTGTTCGATCTGAATAATTTTAAAATGTAAAATAATTTCAGCAAATAAATACAACTCAAAAGATTTACAAACTGAGCGACATAATTAGCACTTACGTCTTTAGAATTTTGTATGAAATAAAATTAAATCAACTTTTTTATTGTATATGGTGATGCTAAGATTTCCTTTATACTACAAAACACGAAGAAACATAATAATTGTTTGAAGAATGATTCCGGATTTTTATTGCATTTTTTTCAAAATTTAAATGTAAGTTGACAGTTTTTATACATCTAACAGAGAAAAGATACAAAAAGACATACTAAATGAAAATAAGTGAAAATATATGTCATTCCTTAATTTTTATTTCACAAAGTGTTAAAATCCCTGAATTAAAATCTGTTAGAAAGATATGCTAACTTGACATTTTATTGTTGCGTCAACATTCTATCAAAATACAAAATATTGAGTTCAACTGTCAACCGACTAAAGAATCACTGAAAATTCAGAAAATTTGATATTATACATACATAATCAAAATAATACCCATTATCAATTTTATTTGAATTTGAATTTTATTTCAACATTTCTTTTATATTCTGCCAAAGTTCTTCAAATAACAACATTTCCTTTTTTCATTTACTTACATCTGTAGAAACTGATGACTTCGTATAGTAAACGATAAAACATAAAAATCTAGTAAATAATAATTTTATCTTCAATATACGTTTAACAATGTCACCCTTTACAAAATATATGTATTTTATACAGATACGCCACCCATTTGTTAAGAACTCTTTAAAATATCTTAAGCACTTCACAATAAGATATCGAAACTGAAATTCAAAGCAAAGAGTGAAAAAAGTGTAAACAAAGAGTAAAGGAAGAATTTAGATGTTTACAATCAGTCAAATCCAAAAAAAAAGAGCAAACAAAGTGTAAGCAAAGAGTAAAAGAAAAAGATAACAAATTCACAACAATTAGGCTAGGCGCGCACATTCAATTTTTAGTTTTGCAACTGTTTGTTACGAGCAACTAAAAAGTTTGTGTTTTGACACAAACTAAACGATTGCCTGAAATGAGTTCGCTATTTTGTGTAACATATAATTATACGCACCTGCGCGAACATTCAACCAAATAGTTCATCTGTTTTCTATAAGCAACCAAACAGTTGTGCAGTTTTGCTTATTTTTTGTTAAACATAATTATATGCAATGGCGCGCACATTCAACTAAATAGTTGAGTTGTTTTCTTTAAACAGAAGAGAGAAAAAAAGATTTTCGCTTGGTTTTACAATTCACAATTGTTAGGCGAAACAAAACATTTTTCTTCAACCAAACAGGAAAGTAGTAATTCTTGATGTTAAGCTTTCATAAATACGTTTTAGTGAAAACTTCCACAGAATATCTTCAAGATGTATTCGAAAGATTAAAATGAAAACCTCTTTCAGCATTTTAAAACTACTCCTTTTAAAGAGGTTTTAAAGAGGGTACATAGAGAGTCAATATGGTGAAATTTGTCATGATTATCTCTAAGATGTTTTAAAGAGCATTTAATTATACTATAACAAAAAGAACATTTCAAAGAGCAAATTAGGAGGTCATAAAGTGAAATGGTATTAAGAAGATTGAACTAACAGCTTGTAAAGAGCTGATACATTTATTGAAGTACTCTCCAAGAGTTTATGTGTTGCTTGGGTAATTTGTTGCTAGACAACAAATGACTCAAGAACTTGAAATAAAACAAAAAGAAAAAACATCGCCTTTAGAGTTTGGAAATTCTAATTTTTTCATGTACCGTTCTTATACCTACGATTAGTTGATCCAAAGTTATAAGGGTCTAAACTTTTTTTGTTATAACTTTCATGTTTAAAAAAACTTAATAAACAAAAAAATAAAAAAAAAGAAAAAACATCGTCCCTAGAGTTTGGAAATTCTAATTTTTTCATGTACCGATCGTGTGTAAATCGATGGACGAATATGATCACCATAAAACGCACGCCATGCACGATGTGTTTCTCGAATTGAGCGCATTTTTTTTCACAATAAGTTTGAACAATTTGTAAATGTTGCTCCGACGCACTTTGTAAATAACACCATAAATAAAAAAGCACCATATACAAGGTGGCGCAAAATTAATCATCCAATTTTGTTCTTGAATTACTTTTTTATTAAATACAAAAAAATGTTTTGAGTTTTTGAGAAATTTTTATTTGGACTTTTAAATTTTTTCTGTTTAGTGGAAAAGATTAAATCAATCAAGGGTGATCAATGTTTGCCCGTTTTATCGCATTTCCCATGACTTTCCGCAAGATTTCAGTTGATAACTGTTGGCATTCCTGTTGAATATATTCCTTTCAAGGTAGTTTTCTGTAGTAGTAGTAGTTTTCTAAGACTAGTTGGCGACTTCACGTAGCCCCAAAAAAAGAAGTCTGGGATGGTTAAATCGGGCGATCTTGCTGGCCATGCCAGGAAACCAGGAAACGCTTCACATTATATTGTGGCTTTCACTGTGTGTGTGTGGTTACACCGTCTTGTTGAATGCACATGTTCACCAAGCCCCGCTCATACAATTCCAGCAGTAAGAAGTCGTTTATCATGAGTAACAGTGACCATACTTCCAATGACGTCCTCAAAAAAGACGGCCCAATCACTAGTCCCGCGTGAAAGCCGCACTACACAATAACTTTGAGTGGATCCAAAGGTTCATTGGGCATCACTGTGCCCCAGAAACGAAGATTTTTCTTATTGACGTAACCACTTAAATGAAAATGCTCGTCGCTAATGAAAATGATTATTTTGGACACAAAATCGTCCTCGTTGTTGAGATTCAGGATGGATTGATAGCAATTTACAAGCAACGGACGGTCAACAGACATTACCTGATGCACTGTTTGCACTTTGTAGGGGAGCATGTGTAAGTCTTTCACTAAAATTCACTGTAGGGTCCGTTTGACACGACTAAGAAATCGACGTCACTCACTCCACCGACCGAATATTGGTCAAAAAACACGACACAATATTATTCCACGCTCTTGCGGAGTATAGCGCTCCATTGCTTTATATGTTTGTATATTGCAGCTGTCTAGTTCACAAACATAAAATTAAGATGCCATTGGCAAATATTACAACATCTTCCGATAGGGTGATTAATTTTTCGCCACTCGTCTGCCTGTCTGTTTACTCGGGTTCCATTTCATCGTTTGGCTCGCAATGCACTCTTCCCCCTTTTGAAACGCATGGCCAACCCACTGACACTTACGTCTACGTATAATAGATCCAATGGGTTTCTGACCTGTTCTCGTATGAAGTAAACCATTGGACATACGATTGGGCCAGAAAATTCTCAAGATGCTTCTCAGACAATTGTTCATGACCGCTTGTAGCTTTCATTATGACAGCGAATGTAATTTTACAAGTTCTGCTTCTATACGGATTCAAGCTTTAAGCTTGTTTCTCCATAAACTAATCAATTTTAAAAGGTGAATTTTTCAATTAGCTCGAATAGTTTTTGGTGGCCTGTGGCGGCCATGTTATTTTTCTGACATCTGTCAAATCTGTTGTTTATTATTAAGCTCCACGATTGCACAGCACATCTAAATTACAAGACTTTTTTTTATCAAAACATCGTTGGTGCGAACGTTGCGTCCATTTTACGGTAGACGTGGGGGGCCTTCAAAGTCGGCTGCTCAATGGCTAGTGGCCAAATTTGAGACGACCGGTTCGGAAATCAAGCAGCCAACATTGGTGTGTCAAAGGAACACAAGATCGGCCGAAAACATCACCGCATGTCCGTGGAAGTGTACAAAACATTACGAAGGTCTCAATTCCTCGCCGTGCGCATGATAATGATCTTGCAGAATTCAACTTTGACGAATTTTTCGTCGGAACTTGGGCCGTACACGATTCAAATGACCCCAGAGCTCAAATTTCATGACCAAAGACAACGTTGTTTGTTCAATGATTGGGCTTCGGAACGTTTGGAAAAGGACCCCAAATTTTGGCGAAAAATCGTCTTTGGTGACGAGGCACATTTTTGGATGAAGTAAAATTGCCATATATGGGAAGAGACCAAAAAAGAAGTCCGCTAGGTGGCCGCGCATTTCCAAAAAGTTATAATCTACTACTTTTGCTTTGTTCATTGCTTTAATTTCTTCATGGGTCAATATTCAAAATATGATTTTTGACAGCTTAACCGTCGCACAGTTGCCCGAATTGACTTTGTTGGTTGCAAAAATCATATCTCTTAAACGAATAAAGATATCACCACAATTTTTTTTGCATCTTAAAGGAAATTTTCAAGGCTATAAAGTTTGAGAATTTAAAGAAAAAATAATTACAGGGTGTTTCAGAATCTGCTGCTGAAATAAAAGTTTTAGTTAAGGTGGTTAACATATCTGGTATTTAATTTTAAAAAGGTTGAAAGTCAATTTATGAAGTAATTTGAGTGTAATTTAAGTAAAACAGTGGGGAAAAAAGAAACCAACCCAAATTTAATCAAAATGTGGCGAAAAAAATCTTTTTTTTTATTAAATGATTTTTTTATTTTATTTTTATTTTTTTACATAAGTATTTATAAAATATTTTATTAATAGATTACAATTCAAAAAGTAGAAAAATAAAATAAAAGAAACAAAAATTTACTTACAAACATTAAATTTCTTGGAAACTATCATCTAAGTCCGGGGAAGTGCGTAACAAACTTATCATTTTTGGTGCTCATGAGTATTGGGCTTTCAGATCTTTTTGGGTTCTTACATGCCTCAAGGAAGAAAAAAGTGGATCGGATGAGATTGCTAACATGTTAAATAAATCTTCATTCTGCCGAATTCTTGAAACTTTGTACGTATTTTAATATCTGTATTTCTTGTAGTCTTTATTTTTGGACTCTTGGGCTTCTTCTAACAATTCTCCAAGTGGTAAAGATTGGTATTCGATTATATTTTGACTATGAACATAAATTTTATGAAGAGTAGGTGTTAGTAGTTTTTCAGGGTACTTTTGTTTCAATAACTCTGCGGTTTTTTTTTGGTGTACTCTCCAAATTTAACTGTATTCACTTCTTCCCTGCAATTCTAAACATTAAGTATTATTTTGATCCCAGTTATAACCTCTTCATTGACCACAGTTATTCGAACGGTCGCCTCCGATTGTTCAAATTGTTCTTTCCATCATTGCTATTTCCAAATCCTTGCTTTGGTTTATCCACATCAAGTCCAAGCTCATCGTGAAAACGCCTTTGAATCACTCGTTTTCTTCTTTCACCAATATAGTTATATCTTCATTAACTTTATACATTGTTGATTGAATATCTGCTATTTGCCTTTTTATATCGTTGACTGTTGTATTTATGAGGTCACTAATTTCTTTAGCATATTGGAACATTGTGGGTCGGCAGAAATGAGTTGATGATGGGCGAGAGTTCCTCCAATGTTCGAAATCTGCACTATTGAGCCTGAGTGGAACAACTGATGCCATGAACATGTTTGCGCCTGTTTCACCATCTGATGTATTAATTTTTTGCTTGTACGCACCTTGTCCAGATGATCCATCGCAGCACCATTTACTCTGTAAAGTCAAACTTCTTGGGAGTGCAATTATTTGTTCCTCAGTTTTGCTTTTTCAAAGCCGTCTTGCAGTATGATCCATCATGTCTTGAAGTTTCACAACAGCTGATATTTCCGTGACCTCGCTGTTTTCTGGAACTGCTTCCTTTTTCGTAGCTGTAATTGTGTTGTAGGATGGCAGAACATCTTTATTGTGTTTCCTCAACGAAGTTCTCAGTATTTTATACTTTTCTTTTTATAGACGCAAATCCATAAACAAAGCTAATGCATTCTCGTTAGTATATTTTACAGGATCCTTTTGTGGAGTAGTAATGCTTTCCTTGACTCTTTTGACTCGAAGTGGACTTGCAGTAGAAATAGCCTTGATCACAGCACTTTTCGCCTTTTCATGGTCTTTATTCTACCTTATTACTAATGCATCAGAGAGATTTGCAGTACTTATCTCCTCTGTTGCATTGATTAGTTTTTTGCTTTTTTGTGAATGTTGCGCACTCATTCACTGACTTCCTTGGCCTTCCTCTTGATAACCAGATCACACATTACTTCTGTTTGTCCGGTGATATGGAGATGAAGATAACCATTGCTCATTTTTGTTTATAAAATTGACTCTCGATCTATGAGCTGCGACCCATTTTTTCTTAGAAGCGCAATGAAAGTGTCTTAATTTTGCTTCATTTTCCGGTAAATTTTCAGCGGAGAGTTGGTGTTCACTTATTACGGCAGAAATAAACTCGTCAGTGCTATTTAAAAAAGTTCAAACAAAATATTGTATGGTATATCCATTTTAAATAATTTTTCCTTATAGGTTAAAGTGGCTGCTGACCGGAAAAAAAAGGTCAACTTAGACCAATATTTGGTCCGTTTTTCCTTATACAACTGCTCGATCCCTCGTTCAAGTTTTAAATGATAATTCCATCCCAATGTTTTATTTTTTTGTACCTTAAAACTACATACCTACCTGCAATAAAAAATATTCAATTTTATGACATCCCAATAAGGTAATCTGTTTACATAAAAATATTTTAATCCAGTTAAGAACCCTTATCCATCAAACTACCTGACAATAATTAATCATACCCGGAATCAAAAACATTCATGCTTAAAAGTTTTACTAGGGGTTACACGAAATAAGCTATAAAACTGTTTTAAAAAGCTAAGCATAAAATATGTTTTCCTTCTAAATTACAAAACCATTTTTGTTAGAAAACTACTTTGGGCTTGTTCAAAAATAATAGCACTCGACTTTTAAATTTTACATTTTTATTATTATTTATTAAAGTTTATTTTAGTAAAAGAAAAAGAACGAGAACTTTAAATTTCGTGTTTTTCCCTGTTGGCTTGGTTGAGTCACAAATACGAATGCCTCAAAAAAACAAAAAAAAAAGGAAGCTAAAATCCAAAAGTTCGTTAGCAATAGTTCGTATTTTCTGTTTCACTCCGCCATTCATTGTCCCTCTCCAACAATCGAATAAATCCCAGCTTGGGTAAATGTTTCTATGTTGCTAATTAAACGCTAGATGCCGTTCTTGTTCTGGTTCTGTGGCGGTATCAGTAGCGTAGCGTGGGTTTTTGCCGCCCGGGGCAGAGCCAATTTTGCCGCCCCTAGCAATTTTTTTCTGGGCCTTTAATTTTGTTTGCTGTTTAAAAAAAACATCAAAGTGAAACAGCTACTTAACTTACCTTGTTATAATTTATTTTTTTATTCACAGATTTATTATATTTATTTATATTATAGATATGCATTATGTAGATAGAAGTGTCTAATCGGGTGATGATTGCTGAAAAATTAAACCGGTTTTAAAAAAAAATCAACCCGCACTGCCTTTAATTATTATTATTCTTATAGTTATAGTAATAATTATTATACCTATAATATTTTTTTATTTCAATTATTGTTATACATACATAAGGAAATGAAGAAACAGAAATATTGGCCGAGGATTATTTTTAACTTAAACATATTTCACAACAGCCCATCAAAATTAAAGTGTTCAAAACTGGTTTTATCTTTTAAAAATCGGAAATTGATTTGACACCAACGCGATGTACACCGTCTGATTTATTATTTAAAAATCGTTTTTTATATGAGGTATATGTAGGTATGTACATTTATGTATACAAAATTTTGAAAATATTTAAAAAAAAATGGTACGCCATTTTTTAGTACTTATTAATGCGGAGTTAAAGATTAATTTTGAAAAAAAAACCATCCACCCATTTTTGAAATATCGAATTTTCTAATAATAATTTTGATTTTTTTTTTAATCTAAAATTTGATTTTTTGAAAATTCTGATATGCAATATTATTCAAACAGGAGCACTTGTTTAAAAAAAATCATTAAAATTGGTTGAGCAGATAGCGAGATAGTCGAAAAAAATGGTTCCATGAGAGATACTTTTATTAGACGATAGAAATTTTTTTTTTTACAATAATATTATCGTAGATCGTATTTATATTTGTTAACTCACACAAAAATTTTTATTAAAATCGTAGGAGTCGTTTTTGAGAAAAATGAGATTTTCCATGCCGGTTTTTAAACTTTTGTATGGGAGGTACCGTTATTTTTGGTTATATGAAAGCTTTTTATTTAAAATCTGCTAGATAATGTCAAGAAACTATTGCGTACCAAGTTTAGTAAAAATCGACCAACTTGTTTTCGAGATTTTTGAAAATTTTGGTATACAATACTTTTAAACTTTTAGAAAACATTCTCTGTAAAAAAAATTGATCAAAATCAGTCAAAGAAATGGTCCTATGGCAGGTAGTATTTATAACCATTTTTGGGAATTTTTTTATAAAATGGTAGCCTTTTTGTAAAAAAATTACTGAGTTTTTTTTAAAGTTGTGAGAAAAATAAGATTTTCATTTTTTGCTAAAAAAAATTGTACGACAGGAACCTACCGTTATTTTTGGTATTAAAATTCCCAAAAAACGCTAGGTACCAAGTTTAAAGAAAATCGACCGAGTCGTATAGGCTGCAGCCGAAAGGACAGACAGACAGAATTGCAAGACCTACTTTTTTCAACTTCGCTATCATTGTAATCATAGAGATTATGATGTCAACTTTGATCAAAATGTCGAGTTTGATTTTTTTACTAATCCATAACTTGCAATATAGTACCTACCTATGTATATATCGCAAGTAAAAATCATTTAACTTTAATTGATTAATTTATTAAAAAAAATTTTCTTGAAATCGTTTCTCTATTTTTAATAAACAGGGTCAGTCGTTGAGTGTTTGCGGCGTTAATCTGGAAAGCACATGCTTCTCTCATGGACAGTGTTGTATGTTGCCTGCTTTCGCAGCTTTATTTATTTTCGCGACAGGTAATCAAACAAAAAATATCCTGTAAGATAAGGCATTACAATGAAAATACCACATTATTACTACTACTACTAAAGTCTTGCAATGTACAAAATAGGAAACTTATATTTGCGTAAGTAATCGTTGTTTATTATGGAGACATAAATCTATAAATAAAGTGATCACTCTGAAATATGTTTTATTACTGCGAATGGACAATACTAACATACAAAAAATCAATGTTGTCACGATTTAGAGAAAATAGGGCAGAACAAGGTCTGCCGGGGCAGCTAGTTTTTAATAATAACTTATTAAGTTTCGATTTCTTGGTAAAAAATAGAGAACTCAATTTTTTACAAAAATGTGAGAAAATGTTTACTTATGGAAATTATGGTTCTTGAGATATGGAGCAAACACTCTTAATAAAGCCAAATAGGGGTTTCAACTCAGAAAAATCTGTGGATTATTTCCGAGCCATCAGCTAGGTATTTCGTTTCATCAATTAACTTACTTTATGTAATCAATCCAAAGGGGTAAAATGAAAATCTCTTGCACTTATGTAGGTAACTGTACCCGTACACACAATTTTAAAAATTTTCACAACACACGAAACACAGACAAGTTAAATGTTAAACTGCAACTAATTTTGTATTTAACTAGGATGTTTGCAAACTTTACTGCGTCTTACGATAAAATAAAACAGAAAAAAATACAACTGACTAACACACCTTAGATAAAAGATACAACAATATACGAATACATGGACTCTTATGACCCAACTCACATCGAATCAGTCGAAACAAACGAAATGTTTTTGTCTCAACTTCTCGCCTTACGAGCAGGGTTCGAACCGCAGTAGTAAAATTTTGGAGCAGACTTATAAAAAAATAAACGAATTGAAAATTTCTGGAGTAGATTTAGATTTAGTAATTCAGAGTCAGAGTTGGTTGCAATATTTATTAACACAGTGGTCATTCCCTTTCATGTGGTTAGGCTAAAGAAATTTTGAATTTTTCAGTGTGGAAAATAATTAGTACCTACCTAAATCTTAAAAAACGGAGTAACGAAGTAGATCTATTTTCTTTCGTAAAATTGAAGTAAATTTACTCCGATTGGAGTAAGATTCGAACG
The DNA here is from genome assembly GCA_963931855.1 of Philhelius festivus. Classification (NCBI taxonomy): domain Eukaryota; kingdom Metazoa; phylum Arthropoda; class Insecta; order Diptera; family Syrphidae; genus Philhelius; species Philhelius festivus. The sequence goes on along the minus strand of CAWVOZ010000125.1, from coordinate 109,184 downwards.
CTGCTCATGAGTGGTAGTCGAAAGAAGGCAAACGAAAAAGTTTTGCACCAGGACACACATAGAACGAAACAATCATTTAGTGTTCCAAATCAGAGTCGTTGTCGATCATTGTACTTCACAATTCCTTATGGCGCAATACACATCTCAGACACAACATGACGATGTCATAACAACAACAACAAAGAAAAAAACAAGAGAAAGACGTGTATCATTGCCGACAGCAAAACCGTGGCGCGTATGTATGTATTATGTACCTACGTCCTACGCACACACACGGAACCTTCAGCTCAAAAGGAAAAAATATATTTCCGAAAAGGACAGTATATTTTTTCACAATTAAAATTTGTTACAAAAGTAAGCTTACACTTAGCTTAGAAAAAATATAAAAACATAACATACAAAAACCAGCAGCAAAATGCCGCCCCCAAGCAAAGTGCCGCCCGGGGCCTGTGCCCCCTTTGCCCCCGCCTCGCTACGCCACTGGGCGGTATTGCCAACAATTTTATTTAAAACCAAGACTCATACCTGCAAAACAAAGAAATAATATTTTCCATGATTTTTTTTTGCACTCAAAAAAAAAACTCAGAAAAAATTACTGACTTTTTCAAATTAAATCTCTCTAGCTTAGTGTTATGCAACTTTATGCAGGTGCGTTTTTGGTTGTAGATAAAAAGATATATGTATAAGGATTCATTATCCGTCCAGTTTGGGTTGACAACTTTTAAAAACTTTTTTTCTACTCAATGTAAAGTTGAAAAAGTGCCTAAAAAGTGGTGTTTCAAAAAACATTAAATTTAGTACTTTAAACAATTTATATTTTCTTTTTATTTCTGATCATAGCAATTAACACATATATCAAGTAAAAATAACAAAAAAAAGTTTAACTTATACTCTTTTCCTAGTTTTTACACTCAAAGTTAAAAAAAAAGTGTTTTTTCCCACCTTAAATATTTGTCGTACAAATGAAATAATTTTTTCGATTACTAGAGCTCCAAACATTTGTTATTTCAGAAAATGTAAAAGTTTTGCATTATAAACCCACCCGAAAAATGAATTTCGCAGCACTTTTGCCTAAACGGGCCACTGTGCGTCTTCTATCTTTTTGAAGACTAACAACAAATGTTAAACATTTCAAGCTGAATATTTTGTTTCCCTTAAAAAAAATAAATAAATCAAAATTCTGTATTTAAGAATACCCAAATGCAAAGTACTACATTTAAAAAAAAAAAAGAAGGTGAATATCGACCTACAGCTTTAACAGATAAAAGTTGCGGGTTTGTTTGTTTCCAACAGAAAACCGTTTTGAATTTATTTCTTATTCGCCTTTAGATCCTTCTCTTCCCAAAACGACGTCATACACCACAGTTTAGATTTAAATTTAATCGGCTGCCCGCAAATAGAATCCATTTGCATCAACCACGAAAAATTGAATTGCATTTCACTTGATATTGACAAAAAGATAAGTAAATAGATTTTTTATTGAATTTCGTGATGCACATTTACCAATGTACCTATAGCTTCTGTCCTCTATAATCGACACGAAATCACGTTTCAATCTCATGTCCGTTAATTTATTTGGTCAATTAGGTCCATCGCATGTGCTAGTTTTCGATGAACATTTTAATTAGCTTGCCAGCACTCGAATTGATTAATTTATTTGAATAGATTGGATATGTGTGCCTGCCCTGATGTTGTCCTGCAGGTGTGCTGTATCCTGTCTATAAAATCACAAAATAAAACAGGAATCAGCATCATCATATACATGGAGTTCCTGATGCTTCGCTACTTCCACTCCATCCATTAATCGAGTAGGAAATTGAAAATATTTGCAATCTATTTCGATGTCATGCCTAGAATGTACTATAACTCTTATGAATTTTTAATTTCAAAACTAGCAAATGAAAATAAACGAAACCAATGCTGGGATGAGCGTTTTTTTTTTTACCAAATTGTTTGCCCTTATAAGCCGGTTAGGCAAAGTATAGAAATGTCCCAAATCCCATGCCGAATTTGAAAAGCGGGCGGCAGAATAAAAGTCAAATATCTATCCGAGAAGTCTTGTATGATTTTTCAATTTATATTCCAGTCCTTTTGGCGGAATTTCAATTCAGAACACACACACACACGGTTTAAGCTTTCATAACTTTTCCACATTTGCATTTGATGTATACCCTAGCCGCACCCCACCAATAGAACCGACTGACATCAGCGGGGAATTTATAAAAGCCAAAGAATATTTTTGTTTTGCTTTTGGGATTGAAATTCTCATGCAGCATTGAATAAATCACCGAAAATTGAATATTTTTCTTTCTGTGTCATCCTTTGCTTTTTTTTTGTTTTGAATTTGCTGAATTTGCGTTGACACGTCAACTTTCTGACAGTGATGATAACTCCTCTCTGACTGAGGCATTTAGTAAAGCCTTGCAGATAAACACTGTGATTCCCAACAATTTTCACTATTTGACTTGTTTTTGAATTGTTGGCAATCATCAAAAGAGTCTTTGCAGGATTTGATGAAATTATTCATCAAAAAGTCGAAAGCTTTTAGTCCTTTGAGTATTTTGGGTGTTTGATGTTTTGAAGGGATGTTAGCAGCTCAGTTTGAGTGGAGTGTGTTACAGAGGTTTTGCTTCAACTCCGATTTTGGCATTGCCGATTTTTTTTCGTCTGGTTGGCATATCAGGAATTCAGCAATTTTCTTTGATCAAAACGTACGGGAAAACCTTTTTAAAAAAAAAACTCTGCTACTCTGTTGTAATTCCAATTATACATGCCTTGTAAGCTTCAGACAGAGATGGTTAGAATGCTCAGAGAATTCGTATATTCTCTTCTTTCGGATTTCTTTCATTTTTTAAGCAATGAAAAAATACTAGGAATGTTTTGTCTGTTCAGAGTTAAAACCAATCACAACAAACGTCACACTGACAGTTGACGGAAAACAAAAAAAAAACAATAATGCCGATTTCCTTTCAACCAAGACAAAAATCAATTACGATGTGAAGATTTTGATCCTTCACCAGATTTTGGGTTTCTTTCGACTAAAAAATTTAAAATTTTTTTTTTTGGTGAGAGATCAAATTCTTCGAACTGGGTTTTCGATTAGAATTAACACCCAACTGAAAACCACACAAACCTACGTAAAGTGACATTTGCAAAAACGTCATCTTGATTTGTGATTTTCAGTTCGATGTTAAAGTTTGGTAAGAGTTTTCTGGTTATTCAAAATATAAATTCGCTAAAAATTCCAAATTATTTCGGGTTACACATATGAGTCTTCTTTTCCTCTTTCACACGAGCAACTAAAAGGTAAGAGATTTTTTAACGTTTTTTTTTTTATTTCTCGCACCCAGAATATGAAGAGTGAAAATCGTTGGTGAAATGTTTTGTAGTTTTAAAGTTATATGATTGAGATGACAGAACGTGAATTGTTGAATGAAATGTCAACAAAATCTCAAGACGAAGCAAGTTAAAGGGTTTTCCATTAAGTACTGTCATATATGTATATGTATGTATTGTACATAGCTGGGCACCGTTAATCAAAAAGTTAACTTCGTTAATCGTTAATCCGCTCCTAAAAAAGTTAGCTTCGTTAAACGTTAAAGCGTTAAATTTCTGAAGAATTAACGCAAGTTAACGTTAATCGTTAATCCGTTAACATGTGATAAAAATTGCATTTTTTATATTTTTTAACTCTGAGCACCGGCGCTAAGTAATGCCGGTCGTCCACTAGGCGATCAACGCACAAATTTCGAATTCAAAGCATTCAACTCTAATGTACGGTGCCTTCAATTCTTTTCAACCAACGGGTTGGATCTAGTTGTTGGCCGTTGCTCAACGAATTGAGCAACCAGTGTACGGGTAATGTTGGTAATGTTCGATCAACACGTTGAGCAACATTTTCAAGATAATGTGTTGCACATTATTTGTTCAACGCGTTTATCAACTTTTTAATTTTCTTTGGGATTTCTTGACGTAATATTGTGTTGCGTTGCGTTGGCTGCAGTGAAATGTGTCTACGTGGTTGAACTATTGCGTTACCATGAACTTGCAGTTGCTGCAACTTGTAAATTGTAGTTTATTTTGGTTTTTCGTCATGGAAGGTGATGAAAAATCAGAGTGGACCACAGAATTAATTTTGCAAATGATTTCAGCAATTGGTCTCAAATTTCCTCGAAAATGCAATTGTCTAATGTACCGAACTGAAGTCAAAATTATTTCAGGTTTGACGTTTGAGTTTTTTGTTTATGGTGGTGCGTTCAACGCGTTCCCCAACGAGTGATCCTTGGTTAAGTGTACGAAGGTATCAACTCGTTCATCAACTGGTTGAGCAACAATATCGAAAACGCAGTTGATCAACTCGGAAAAAATTTTGTTCTGTCAAAATCGAACAAGTTTATCAACTAGTGTACGAGGTTGTTCAACATTTGAGTAAGTTGGCCAACTAGGTGTACGGAGCTATTCAACACTGGAACAAGTTTTAAGAGTTGATCAAATAGGTGTGTGGGGTTAATCAACATATGGGAAAGTTGGTCAATTATGTGTACGTGGTTCCAAACGCATTTTGTTCAACTTAAGTTGCTCAACGTGAATTACATAAGTTGCTGCACTAGTGTAAGAGGTTGTAAATTCGTTCATCCAACGAAAGAGTTGAATAAAAAGTTGAACGAAGTTGGTTGAACTTATAGCGCACATAGTGGACCACCGGCATAATGAAATGATCAAACGAAACGAATCTCTTCGCAGTTTTCTCACTCGCACGCGCCGTCAAAATATAATACGTACCTAGCTGTTTTTGTTTCACCCGCGGCACGCGCCGCACGGCACTTGTCTCATACTTGTCTGAACCTGTTTTTCGCGCCCCGAAGTAAATAGTAGGCATTGGATTAACGATTAACGGACTTAACGTGGATTAACGGATTTAACGTGTCCGTTAACATTTTTAAAAGTTAACTTAAAAGTTAATCCGTTAATCAAAATTTTAACTTCGTTAATTAACGATTAACGGATTAACGAGTTAATGCCCAGCTATGGTATTGTATATATAGGTACTCTATGGCAAGTTAAGAATTCGTAAAAAAAAGAACTCGATATTTTAAGCAGACTTGAAATTACAATGATAGGGAAGAGGAAAAAAGTTGGTCCGCAATTCTGTCTGTCTTTTCGAATCGGTCGATTTTCCTTAAACTTGGTAGATAGCCTTTACAAATTTGTATTTTTTAAGACCAAATAAAATGGTAGATACCTGCTTAATAATTTTTTTCGAAATGAAAACAAACTGTTTTTGCAAAAACTGTTCAACAGATTAAAAAAAAAAATTCAAAACATTTTATGAATTTTTGAATACTACAACAACAACTTGAATGAACTACCACCAAGTGGGTTCTTATTTGGCTGGAGTTATAGCTATTTCACGGGTCTGGGTTCAAATCTCAGTCAAGGCAAAAAGTTTTTCGATTAAACTTGATGGTATAAAGGAGTCTGATGATCGGCTTGGCAACTGTGAAATAGTTATAACCAGTGAAATAAGAACCCACTTGGTGGTAGTTCATTCAAGTTGTTGTTGTAATATTCAAAAATTCATAAATATATGAAGAAGACTTGCAGGCACAACTGCACGTATGTACTCATACAAAAACCCCTTCAAAACATTTTATTTAGCAAAAGCTAGCTTAGGCCGGGCGCGCACATTCAATTTTTAGTTTCGCAACTGTTTAGTTTATAAAATGTAACATATGGGCTTATATGGGACACCGCGCACTTAGAGCAACTCGATTCGAGCAACTAAAAAGTTTGTGTTGTGACACAAACTAAACTATTGCCTTCGCAACAGTTGAGCTATTTTCTATAAGCGCAAGAGGGAAAAGAGTGTGAGCGTGAGTAAAGAGTTGGTTCTCTTTCAACTGGTGATTAAACTATTTGATTTCGATCACAGTTGCCATTGCGCGACCAGCCTAATGGTTTAAAAAATTCTGAAAAATTGTTTGTTAATAATAACCCCCCTATAACCATTTTTTAGGTTTTTGATTTTCTCAAAAACGATACAACTGATTTCGATACATTTTTATATCTAAAGGCTTTTAAATAATTTGAGAAGTATCGCGTATTTAGGCTAACCGACTTTGGTAGTGTTTTTCAAGCTTAAGTACTGGCTATCAGGGAAGCATGCAAGGTACTCAAACAAGATCCAAACCTGAACCGGAATACCGCTTTTATCACAGACAGTCAGGGGTACATCATACCTCAAATTGTTCCAGCAATGCTGGGATGAACTTGGTAGCCTCAATATTAACCATGATATCACTCTTATCTGGGTTCCGGGTCATTGTGGCATTGATGGGAATGAATGTATGGCCGAATGAGCTGGCCAGGCTGGGATGAGCCTTGTGGAAGGAGTCAACATTCTGCTCGGAGTTATGAAGAGCATTAGTCTCCCAATTTTTCTTAGCGAATCAAACCGAAGGTGGATCAGTTTAACTAACTGCATTATAACTAGAAATATTTAGGCCACCTTTGTATAATATATCCCGAATATTTGATCTGATTAGCAGACCCAGGCAAGACATAGCCAGGATCGTAGCTACCTGTAGCGGACGCTGGTCAATAGAAGAGGATGTAATGAAGCTAGGCATTCCTCACCACACTCCCCGTCATAGCTGTGGGGACCAGCGGAAAAAAAATAGTTCTTCATTTCCTTTACTTTCCTTCATGCTCTGGCCGAATTTAAAGCGCAATCATTACGAAGGGCATTTTTGACGACATTGACAAAGTTTCGGAAATATTGATCAAATGCTCTTTCCAACGCGGGAAAATAGCTTTTGGTAGAATGTTTCATTTTGCAGATCCCGAGCTTGCGGACTGAGGGCTTTGACGGAAGCTTACAGTGCGGGATCACTCAGTCGTATCGGCTTCTTATTCAGTACCAGCCAACAAGCTGCCTAGCTTGGCACAGTGTACATGATACCGAATAAGTGTGGTGGCCCGGTGAGGGAGTGATCCAATTTCCGAACGATTGTGCAAAAGCAAACACACAATAAGAGACATCAAACTAGATCTTTTGCTATTTTTGAACTTAATCTAATCTGGATGACTTCATAAGAATGTCCACAATTTTCCCTATCAATTCCATCCACAGGTTCATACGAATAATGGTATCAAAATGGCGCACTTCAGCGCTAATTGGGCCACAGGGCTAGACTGCCGTTGATTGCCTTTTTTACCAATCCACCTATCCTATAGTTTTTTTTTGAAATTTTGTCAATACTATCTGCAAGTTGAATGAGAGAAAATTTAATTTTATCTGGAAATAACGTCACCCATCATACAAGTGTTAAAAAATGGTTTTTGAAAATCGTATTTTTCTCGAAAACAGCAGCCACAATTTGGAATAGATCTGTGACTTGATAAAAGCCTACAGAAAGAAGGCTAACGTAATCAAATAGCACGATCTCGGTGGCTAGTTCGCAGTGCCTCCGCGTTGTTGGGCTACGGGGCCCGTACCGTCGCGTCGTCGGTCATCTATTTCAGTCATTGATTTCCATATCATCCAATTAGGCACTTGAGTTAGCTTTGCCTACTTAGAAATTCATAGGGTATGTTATGAATATAACTCTCGCTATTGACAGTGATGGCCTGGCCAATGTCGTGTTCAAAAAGTGTGGACCGATGAAGCCGCCAGCCCAAAACTCACACCAAACAGTGACTTTCTCTGGATGCATTGCAATATAGGTAATCGCGTGTGGATTTTGATCTCCCCGTATTCCGCATTCATCCAAAAATGGGCCTCATAGATGAAATATGATTTTCGACCTATATTTGGGTCACATTTAAACTGTTCGAGAGCCCAGTTGGTGAATATATTTTTGGTTGTCTATAGTCTAAGCAAAGTTCTTGGAATTGACTGCTTCGGATTCTCCTGCAAACTCTCACGAAAATCGGCAACTTTTTTGGCTGATCTTGGGTATTTTTTAACCTAAAGATGTTGACATATTGTTCACTGAACCGGACGACTAGAATTTATCCATTACGTTCCAAATTGTTCTTGCGGAAGGAAAATTAAGGCGAACGTAAAATGGCCAACGCTCGTGAAATGTTGCTCGAACAGCAAACTCACTTCTCTAAATCAATTTATTAATTTGCACATGCCAGAGATTGCTCTGGTTATCCACGTTGATTTGGCAAAACAAACTAAAAAAAAATGGCAGCCAATTCGACAGATAGCTTCAACAATGTGGTTGCAATAACTTGTCAAAATTTAGAAATCCCTATTGGAGAACCCCTTATTTTTGATAAGCGTGACTGATAAGTTATCGTAATTGTCTTTCATTTAGTGATGTGTACCATTTATGACTTAATCGTATGAATGGTCTAAAATCTGAATAGTGCCGAGTGTCAAGTGAAACTGACATTTTATTTTACAATAATATGAGTGGTATTGTATTTTGCTGAATTTAATAATATAAATATGAATGATTTTGAAGAACATAAATTTAAACAAAGTCAAATAATTGGGCCTTGAAAACACTGTTAATTTGCCAGAAAAGAAGGAGCAAGTTGTGTAAGCGCTTATTTGAACGTAGTGCTATTAATCTGTACAATGATTATTTATCATAACATATTTATGATTGTTTTTAATTGGCATGGCCGAAAATATGATAATTTACCAGAGCATTTTGACCGAGAGGTGGGCATGCAGCTCCAGATAAAAATTAAATTCTTGTTAACCAATAGCTAATCTGGATGTGAAAAAAAAAAGAAACAAATAGGTTCTTACTAAATAAAATTAATACGATTCAATATAATTCATTTTTCATGGCTACAAATTTTTGATGGTTTTTAGCAACGAATAAGTCCACCTGGCCACTCATTACAGTAAGCAGCTCATGCATCGAAAAATTATCCATTATTATTATGATCAGAGAAGCCGTCTTTTTTACTTGCGACTAATACCTAGGTACTATGCATTTGGAACAAAAATCGAACTCGAGATTTTGATCAAGGTTGACCTTACGATGATAGCGAAGACTAAAAAAGTGGTTCTCGCAAACGGCTCGAGCGAATTTTCTTTAAACTTTTCAGATAGTATTTTTAATTCCCCCGCCCCCCCCCCTCCACACGGGTTTTCTTTAAGACCGAAAATAACGGTACCTGCCATACGATTTTTTTTCGAAATTTTATAAATATTTTTTTTTCTCAAAAACTGTCCAACAGATTTAAAAAAACAATCAAAAAATTTCATTTAGTTAAAGCTAGGAAATGGTTGAAAAAAAATTCCAAAAAATCGTTATTTTTGATACCCCCCTTGGAAGCATTTGTTTTGGTTTTTGATTTTCTCAAAAACGTTACCATTTATTTAAATTTTTTTTTTGTGTGTGTGTATTGTGTATTTAAAAAAAAATCAAATTTTTTTCTTTCAAAACTCAATATTTAAAAAAACCCCATGCTCGAATTTTTTAAAGCTTTTTTAAATAAAAGGTTTTCAATATAAATTACAAGATGTAAGAAAAAAATGTATTTTACTTAAAAATAACGGTACCCTCTATACAAATGTTAAAAAATGGTTTTCGAAAATCGTATTTTTTTCGAAAACGGTTCCGAGAATTTTGCTAAAATTTTTTTTCTTTTGACTAATTTTTACTATCTATAATAATCTAATAAAAAAAATTAAATCAAGATATTACTGACTGTACCTACCATAGAACCATTTTTTTTAAATTTAGAATTTTCATTACCGACATAACGGATTTTAATACATTTTTTAATAGAGAAGCTTCTAAAAAGTTTGAAAAACATTGCATTTCAAAACTTAAAAAAAAAATTTTTCGAATTAAGAGTTTCGATTGAGACTTAGGTTTTTGGTTTGAATGGTTCTATAAGCAAGTGGTCACTTTGTCTCTTATATGTTCTTAGTTCCAAATCATCAATTTTATAATGTGCGACATGCTGTCCTTACTGATGTTCATTTCTCGAGACCTGATTGTCTGTTTTCAAAGCAGATTTCAACGAACTCGATTTACGACGGTTTTGATGGATTTCGATGGTCGTGCAGTTTTGAACCATGCAGATTTTTTAACGGTTGCCTCGAATACCTGGAGTATATGATACACAAAGTCTTGGGTAAATTTTAAATGCCCTAATATCCAAAAAAAATCACATTCTTAGTAGTCCCATTTTTGCAGGCCAGTAACGACTACATTATTGCTCCATTTAATTTTTCTCCACAAATGAGGTTATAACTTTTAACGTGGAAGCTTGACATAAATATCACTTTAAAAATAGCAGCCAAGATCAATTTGGTGCAAGTGTAAGTACTATACTCTGTCCAACAAAAATTGTCAGTACAGGCCTTATGGGAGAGCTTTTTCTAAAGCAGTGGCGCCTGATGCACCCTCACTACAATGCGATAGGAAAAATGCCACTAAAAAAAGAGCAAGCCACTGACTTTTGTTGTTGTTGTAATTCTTTGCAAAAAGTTATACACCCCAACATGACCGTCGTATCCCACTGCTGATGAGATACTGTCAAGATCAAGACAAGAGTGTCAAGTGTCACTCAATACGATCGTGCGCTCTTTATCTACATCAAAACAGAGTTACCATCAGCGTTGCCGCTGGGCTTCACGAAAGTGTAACACATTTTTTTAAAAAACGTAACAAAAGCGAAAAAAATGTAACAAATTGAAAAAAATTATTTAAATCAAAGAATGCTCTTGAACTCAATTTTTAATTTTTAATAGGAACATAAGTTTTCTTCATCACAGTTTTTAAATTCAGTACAAAACTATACATTAAATAATAAGTTAATAAATTATTATAAGTAAGACACATTTTAAGTTTTACATAAAACATGTTTAGGCAAATTAAGAGAATTGATCTTTTATTTGTTTTGCAAACATTATTGATTCAATGGTATTCAAGTGATACCTATTGGTTAAATCATTTTTTATCCAATTTAGCTCTGAAAAAATACGTTCTGCTGCCGCAGAACTGTGTGGTAAACTTAATATTTTATAAACAAATTCTGTTATATTTTCAAAAAGATTTTCTTTTTGAGGATTTTGCAAAGAGCCAACATGGAATGTGGAAACTGGAATACTTTGAGGAATGAATATCTAACCATGTTTATTAGACTGGGCCAAAAAAATTGACTATTTTTTTTTTGAAAGATATATCGAGAATATCATTCAGAATGACAAAAAAAAATTTTCGTAAAAGTTTGAGCCCTTAATATCAATTTTAAGAGGGCTATCATCGCTAATTTTGATTTTTAGTCATAATTTCATGTTTTGCGTCAGAACTGACAAAACATTGAAGTAAAAAAAATTCATTTTGACTTACTTTTATATAAAATTAAATTCCCTACAAAAAAGGTCAAATTGAAAATTTTCGTCAGACAAGCTGTTTTTGAGTAATTAAGCTTAATAAATTGTTATTTTTCGTTAGTTACAAAATTCCAAATTAAAAAAGTAAAATCGAAGAAAAATAACAATTTATTAAGCTTAATTACTCAAAAACGGCTTGTCTGACGAAAATTTTCAATTAGACCTTTTTTGTAGGGAATTTAATTTTATATAAAAGTCAAAATGAATTTTTTTTACTTCAATGTTTTGTCAGTTCTGACGCAAAACATGAAATTATGACTAAAAATCAAAATTAGCGATGATAGCCCTCTTAAAATTGATATTAAGGGCTCAAACTTTTACGAAATTTTTTTTTGTCATTCTGAATGATATTCTCGATATATCTCTCAAAAAAAAAATAGTCAATTTTTTTCGCCCAGTCTAATGTTTATATGCTGGATCGAGAGATCGAGTTTGAATTTGAAGTGAAAGATAGCAAGATTTCGACTAAACTGTAACTGAACGAGTTCGATCGAGTCGAATGAAGGTGATTTCAACTCAATTTAGGACGTAGGTGTACAAATAGGTGGAAGTGTTGTTTAAGCGCACTTCACACTGATTAAAAAAATCATAAAGTAAATTTTTAAAGAAAAAAAAAGTTTGGAGAAAAAAGTGTAACAAAAAGAAAAAAAAGTAACAGTAACAAATACAAAAAAATTAAGAAAAGTGTAACACTTTTGTTACACTTGTAACATTGTGGCAACGTTGGTTACCATTATCATTCTCAATTGCAAGCAAAGAGCTTTTTCAGTGGTTTTTATTAAGGAGCTTTTGGGATTTGAAGCTTTTGAGAACACATTTTAAGAAGATGAGTATGTTGAGTGTTGTATTGCTTTTCAACTTAAAAAAAAACGAGCCTATTATCACAAATAATCATATACAGATGTCTCATCTCCATACAAAAAAATGTCCTAAGATATTTTTTTAGCAGACAAACTTTAGCAGACAAAGATACAAAAATCAAGAGCGAAAAGAGAACTAGAATGACCACAATGTAGGAGAGCGAAAAATGTATCTTTGCATTGGGTAAGCGACTAAGCGACAAGCGTTCTCTTGTTCTCATCAAAATTTATAGCACAAACAAATCGTACCAGACACAGCGCATCCCTTTCCCACCGGGGTTATATTGTTTCTGTTCTACTTTTTCTTATTATATTTTGTCATTCGTAGAATTTCTGTGTGGATGGATGTTGTTTTTGTTTTTATATTTGCCTTTTCCTGTGTTCCTTTATTGGTTTTGGTGGCTGGTGTATGCCGCGGCGACTCCTTGGCTGGTGTTTTTGTTTTTTTTTTTTTATTTTGATTTCTTGTGTACCCTATATTGCACTTTTTGGTAGGAATTTTCTTGTTTGGATTTTGGCAATATCTTTTCGTTTTCAAGTGTATCTGCTTTGGGTAGGTATAGAAAATGGAAATGGATTTTGTATGTTATGTAAGTAGGTTATGTTGATTTGCTTATAACTTGAGGATTATTGATTAGATCTTTAAGGTCAAGCACTTGAAATAAAGGTAAAATTTCTAGTTTTATTATAAAAAAATGCTAAAAATGAAATCTGAGATTTAGATTAAGGTTTTTTCTTACATGCCAGCGGATCGAAATCTGTGCAAAATTATTCCCTCTTTCAAATCAAAATGCATTCGTGTGACTTTGTATTCTCCAGGAAGTACTCGTAGGTACATATTTATGTTTTTGTTTCTGTTTTGTTTATTTTTTCTTGGAGATATTATGTAGACAGAATCGAAAGTGAAAATTATTTCCTCGTCTCAAGAAAGAAGAACGGCATTAACAGGAAGGTTAGGTTTTAGTTTTTAAGTTTATTTACTTCTTTTTTAGCTTAGTACATGTATAGATCTGTGGTCACAAGGAAAAGTCGCTAAAGTACTTTTTACTAATTTTTCAGGAGAGCAGTTTAAAGTTTTTAACAAACGCGTGAAATTACAAATGACTATATTGGGCAATTGGAAACTCCGTTCAGGTTGAAACAAAAATTTAAATAAAGATAATTTTACTCTTTCTAATTAAAAATTAAATTAAATTATCTGCAGTTGAGTTGTTTTTCCATTTTAAAGAAATTTTTTGTTCTGGTCTAAAGACTACTTAAGCTGATTTTCCTTGTCTATTCTGTTAAAATTTCCAGTTCTTGTGTCAACTTTAGTTCTTATTCCTAACTTAATAAAGAAAAATATATTGCTTTTAGCAGAGAATGAGAACCAACTTTGAACGTTCAGATAGAATGAATGAAAATACAAAAAAAAAACAACAAACTTTTCATCATGCATTGTAAATTAATAAAAAACTAATCAAAAATTGAAAACAAATATTAAAAAAGTGTTTTTAATCTTCGTCTTCACTTCTTTAATCTGATTAAATGTTGATTTTGTTGGAACTTGTTTTGAGATTTTTATAAAAATAACTAAAATCTGGACTTATGTATTGTAATAAACCCAAAAGATCTTTTTCTTATCTGGGCCTGCTGGGCTACTTTTATCTTAGATTTAAATCCATAGAAAGTTGCGCATGTGTCTAGTGTCGAAACTTTTAATTTTAAATTCAGTGTTCCGAATATTTTTGAATATTTGGTAAGGCTCACAGGATTACAAACTTCATTTCTATACATGGAGTGATTTAAACTGCCATGAATATATTTTTTTTGATGTACCCCGACAAATCTCAAGTGGTTCGGTTGGACATGAAACTTTTACGGCTATTGCGTTTTTAATGAAACTTTCCGTTTCAGATAAAAACATATTGTAAGATATGATCTTCAAATTTGTATATGCATGCCATCATATTCCAAAGCGTACTTCACTCAGGTTTCACCGCGTGCGTCGGTCGCTTTCTTTGCATTGCGTTAGACAGAGTATTTCATTTGTTATTTCCTATAGTCAGAAGATTTTCTATGTATACAATTTTCTGGTCATAGAGATTCCCAAAACCAAAACTGGATAAATAGTTGTTTTATTTGCTCGAAAGAAATTTTGTCTTGGCAGTTGCTTCAACACAATCCAAAGGGTTTTGGAGATCTTGCATGCTTCACTTTTCCAGAAAGTCTCTTATATGACGTTTCAATGTTCCTTAATGTCTGACGATCGTGAATCGTAGTTTTTGAACGGAATATCCAAATTTTGCTCTTTTCACTTTTATGTGGTCATTAGTAGATATATTAACTTTTTTGTAATACATATTTCTGGGGATTCAGGAAACGTTAACAAACTTGATTCAATGTTTTCTGTGCATTTAAAACATTAAAAAAAATGTTAAATATATATCGTTTAACCAATATCTTTATGGTGTTCTGGTGTAAAAGATCTGGGTGTCAGTGCGATCGACGCGACGTGACACCAAACATCTAAAATGTAGGAGTTTTTTCAGTTTTGTAGATTCCGATTTAAGAGAAGCTTAATTGCTTTCAAATAAAATCAAGTCAGTGCATAATATCAAATCTTATAAAAACAGACTCCTTCCAAAGGACATTCGGGCTACTCGTAAATTAAAATAAAATCGCTCTTATCGTCAGCTCTTAATTTTTTTAAGTGTTCGAGCCAATACCAAAAGTCTTCACGATAGATAAACTAATTAAGTTACAGTAACTAGTTAAATAAAAGTATTCATCTTTTATTCTATTTCGATAACTAATTGCTATTTTGCAGAATTTTAACATTTTCGATACATCTATTTCGTTAAGAAGATCCATGGTTTCGTTTTCTGTTAAGAAGTCACTACTCCAGTTTTATGTCTTCTATAGTTTCCCTTAGAACGGGAACGGGATACCTTCCAATAAAATGAAAAACATCTTCATGTTCTGTGAGATTACACATCAATCAGTTGCATCAATAAAGAAAACGTTGATCATAGATCATAGCTCTTTAGTTCAACAAGAGAACTTACAACTAGAGCTATTTAAATCTAATTGGAATGATGGTTATTGTTGGGATGAAAAAGAAATTTAATTCAACACATTTAACATAACAGAAATAATTACTAATAAAACTTAAAGAATATGACATCTCTAATGAAAAACCTCTACTTTTATGGCCCTCTGAAACGTAATTTCAAACATTCGTTCGCAATATTTAAACATAACAAAGATTTATTTCCCAGTTTGGTTTGATAATACAAATGAATGTCATATGCAATGCACAAACTTGAAACCGTGATTGTGAAATGTTAAAATCATTAGTTGTGTTCAACCATAAAGAGGCCAGTGTAGAGTAGTGTGGTGTGCAGTGTAAGTTAATGAAAACTGTCAGAGCAAACTAAAGCAAAAACGTCATACGTCAGATCTTAAAAACATGCCTTTTTTCTAAATTTAAATTCGAAAACACAACGCGCGGACAAAATTCAAATTAATTCAAATAATGACATCAGCTGATTTTGACAGTTTTCACCAACCTGCACTATTTCAAAAGGTAGGGCAAGATATTCTGAACTAATGTACACTAGTTCGGCTCATTGAACGCTAATCAGTGTAAGTCAGTGAAGAAATTTTTCCAATGAACACCAAAAAGCTACACTTGTCTGCCCAGAGTAGTCCAGTGCAGCTGGTTGAACACAACTATTATCAACTAACTTTGAATCCGAAGTGCTTACACTACGTTGGAGGGGAATTTTCAACTCATTTTATTGTTAAATTTACCCACTCATAGTTAGTTAGCTACTTAGTCACATAATTTGAATATTGAGTTATCAAAAATAAAAATGTGCACTTTTTTTTAAATTAAAATAAGGTTTTCTTAAAATGTTGTTCTCACTATGAGAAAGAAGAAAAAAATTAAAAAAACAAATATAAAAAATAAAATTCTACTAGAGCACTCAGAAAAAAAAAATAGTTATTTTTATAACTATTGCAATAGTCATTTGATAATTTTCCATTAAATTTATGAAATGATTATTATTTTTCATCAAAAATAATTCAAAAATAGTTAAAAAATAGTTAAACATACCTAGTTAGAATTAACCTATGAAATAATTAAAAATATAAATGACTATACAATATGCTTTGCTTTGTAATAAACCACTACTAAGAATAGTTGAATGCGACTATGGAGAATTCTGATTACTTAATAGTAAGTTTTAACTTTCCAATAATCAAAATAAGAAAATCTTAATTTTAAATAGAATAAAAAAATATCATAAACCAATACCTACTTAAAATAGTTCAATATGACTCTGAAATAGTAGATAAATAAGTGCTCAATTCTTTAACATTTAATAACATATATTAACATTTTAATAGTCAAGAAGATAATAAATTAGTTTTAAATAGGTAGGATAAATTGTTTTCACAAACGACTTCTTAAAATAGTTGAATACGACTATGGTGTAGTAGATATTAGTATGTAATTTCAAAAAAAAATATATGGTAACCCTTTGTCTGATAAAAGTTATAAATAAAATAATTTAAATATGCATCATTTTTAAGGCGCTTTGTTTTCTTCGACGTAAAATGTTGGAATTAGTAGATAGAATTTCAACCGCACTTATATTTCGGTTCCCATATGTGCAAAATAATAAATATAATACATCGCTATTATAATATAATAATTTATCGACTTACAAAATAAATACTTTCACAAACATGAAGTTGTTGACTTAGCACATATGTATGTACATATATACTCAAACCTAAAAGTATTTTGTTTCTTTCTTTATTCAGTTTACAAATACTCTGTTCTCTTTTTACCTACCTCTAGAGGTAACTATATTTATATAGTCATTTAACAACAACTCGCAACAACAATGTGCGTCAAGTTTAACTATATGTATAGTTATAGATAACTATTCGATATAATCAAAATAAACTATGTGGATACTGGATAGTCAAGTTTAATTGGGATTATAGTTATTACCAAAATAACTATTTGTAAAAGTCGTTTGTATCTTCTTTATAGTTAATATTAACTAGAAAAAAAGTAAAAAATTTAATAACAAATAAAAATAGTCATAAATAACTATTTTGTAACTATTTTGCATAGCTGTAGCTAGTCTCTATTTCTCTGAGTGAGGTAACAAAAATAACTATTTAAAATAAAATACAAAAAAACATCATTTTCCTAATTTAATTATTTGAAATATTTTTACAAAATTGTAAAAGTCGTTTTTGAGAAATATATTATTTTTCTTTTTGGCCAAATGTGTGGCATGTACGCCTGAATACCAAGGACAGACAGGTGAAATTGCGAGACACACTTTCTTTTTCTTCGTCTTCTCTACCATCCTATTAACAAAATTGATCAAAATCTCGAGCTAATTTTTTTCATAACCTGCCATATGTACTGTACATATATATTACAAGTACCAGCATCGTAAGTTAAAACCGGATCGGCGGAGGGTCTATATCGTCTAGGCTCTAGGCGGTAGGCGCAAATTTTCTAGTAGGTACATATCACATAGACATAATAGTTACAGGAAGGAATTATGTTAATAAGAACCTAGGAACATTTGTATACTCTGTATCTATTTATTAATGTCCAACTTTTTACATTATCAAACAAAAAAAAAAGTTATTAATTATTTTTGTTTAATAACAATAAGTCAAAATGTATCAAGGCAGGTCCTCATAGCCCTACTTAAGTATACAATTATTTAAAAGTCCATCTAATACAAAAAGTTCTTAATTGATAAATGATTGTATTCAAACTATTTAAATGTTTATCTTATCTTCCTACATACAAACATATTTATGTATATACATATATGTACTGTACATAAGTAAAAAATTTCCAAACTAATTTCGTTTCCTGCTAGGTATACCTACATATGTAGATACTAAACAAGCTCTTGTCCAAAATCTTGAAATTTATAATAATAAACCCAAAAAAGACCTAGGTATCTTCCTACCTACATTACTATAAAAATATAATATGTACCTATATATAATATTCCTGGACACTTACGAAATAGAAAAGGCGAATGTAACTACATAATTACGCAACAAAAATGTGCCCTTTATTAAAATCAACTTCAGACGAATGAAAAGAAAATTAAATACTCGTAAACAAATTCCTTCCGTCGCGTCATTTAAACTATGTACAAATACATAACTACCGACGACACAGTTTATTGAAAAAATCTTTCTAATTATCAACCAACTTAAATAATCGGTCAAACCCAAGAAGCACACATTTTATATTTATCGCAAACCTCAGACAACCCAAAAAAAAATCTTGAAAATATAAAAAAAAATCAACTGTCTGCGGCTTGATCGTTACAAAGGGGTGAACGAATATTGCAAGTATAAACAAAAATTGTAGGAAAGGGTAAACAAAAGAGAAGCAACACATAATTGAGAGAAGAGAAATCCTATCCTGCAAAATCCTGCGAGAAGAACTTTGATTCTCGTAGAAAAAATGCTTTTTAAAAAGCTTTATAGAATAAAGCTTTTTCAATTTCATAGGCAACGTTGCCACAATGTTACAAGTGTAACAAAAGTGTTACACTTTTCTTAATTTTTTTGTATTTGTTACTATGTTACTTTTTTTTTCTTTTTGTTACACTTTTTTCTCGAAACTTTTTTTTTCTTTAAAAATTTACTTTATGGTTTTTTTAATCAGTGTGAAGTGCGCTTAAACAACACTTCCACCTATTTGTACACCTACGTCCTAAATTGAGTTGAAATCACCTTCATTCGACTCGATCGAACTCGTTCAGTTACAGTTTAGTCGAAATCTTGCTATCTTTCACTTCAAATTCAAACTCGATCTCTCGATCCAGCATGGTTAGATATCCATTCCTCAAAGTATTCCAGTTTCCATATTCCATGTTGGCTCTTTGCAAAATGCTCAAAAAGAAAATATTTTTGAAAATATAACAGAATTTGTTTATAAAATATTAAGTTCTGCGGCCGCAGAACGTATTTTTTCAGAGCTAAATTTGATAAAAAATGATTTAACCAATAGGTATCACTTGAATACCATTGAATCAATAATGTTTACAAAACAAATAAAAGATCAATTCTCTTAATTTGCCTAAACATGTTTTATGTAAAACTTAAAATGCGTCTTACTTATAATAATTTATTAACTTATTATTTAATGTATAGTTTTGTACTGAATTTAAAAACTGTGATGAAGAAAACTTATGTTCCTATTAAAAATTAAAAATTGAGTTCAAGAGCATTCTTTGATTTAAATCATTTTTTTTCAATTTGTTACATTTTTTTCGCTTTTGTTACGTTTTTTAAAAAAATGTGTTACACTTTCGTGAAGCCCAGCGGCAACGCTGTTCATAGGTCACTTTGCTCCATAGGCGTAAGACATCTGTATATGATTATTTGTGCTATTATCTTACCGCTTGGCGTTGTGGGAAAAAGTAAATTGAATATTGTTTTCAGTCGTTTTGAATCGGCAGACGGTAGCCCTACGCGTTTTTTATTTTCATAATTTATAATTTAAACTACGGAATCCCTGTGAGAGCTTTAAAAGGCGACACACTTATGCATGGCAATGCAACCAGAATGAGAGACAAACGTCCTATCTTCCCTGTACTGACAATTTTTGTTGGACAGAGTATAGTTATTATTTAGACCAGTTGGATTTCATATTTCAGAAAAAAATAAACTTTAGTGACGAGGCCCATCTTTATGGAGAATGGGAAGTTTAGAAAAAAAATTCTAAGATACTCGTATGGGACTGTACCAATCCACCCACATAAGGTGCTCTGCAATGCATTAGCAGAACGATGTGAATTGTAGGCCGTTTTTCGAAAACGATAGCATCACCGAAGGGCGCTTATCAAATTCTTTCGGTTCAAATTGGAATTGGACATATTGATACGAAGACGATGGTTCCAACAGGACGGCCACATGGCTCTCACCAATATAGCCATTCTGAGATTTAAGGTCATTATTATCTCACGCAAAGGTGGCGTGAGCTGGCTTCTGAGATCATGCGCTTTGACCGTGATTTTTCGGCATGAATTTTTTAAGTTGAAGTTTTCTCGAAATAACTCGGAAACGGAGCCATTTGAACGTAGGAATATCCAACATCTAATGTCATGGATAACCCAAACACAACTTTTGTTTTCAATTTTAAAATCTGAATACGTTCTTTTTTGAAAACACTTCTAAACAATGTTTTTCACAATATCTAAAAATTGTCAACAAACTTTTGAATTAAAAACTTCTGAATTAGGTTTAACGAAAAGAATAAAATTATTTGATAGCATCGCGAACTATAGAAAATTTCCTTTATTATACCCGTATACTTTGGTAACTGGCTTAATGAATTTTGTTCCAAAGTCTAAATCATATACTACATTATGTAGATGATATTTCATTACAACATTTTTTTTTATAAAAAACATAAGAGAACAAATTAATTTTTGACAACCTTGGGCTTTTTCACATTTTCCCTTAATAATGAAAGAGTACTAATGACTTAATACTTTATCCCTTTAATGAGCGGCCAGACTATGTCCTTGAACAAGAAGAACTCCACGGGATCCAAACGGGTATATCTTGTTTAAGAACTCTCAAGAATAATTAATATAAAATTTTCGAAAAAAAAAAAAACAATTTCGTTAAAAAAAGCCTATAAAAATATTTGTTCCCAAAAGAACCCTCGTCAAAATATTCGCCAATTATTGATTATAAGCTATTAATCCCAAAAACAAAACCGTTGCACAGAAAAAATGCTTTGCCTTTGAACAACACCTAAATACCAACGAATTTATTTTTTTTTTTTTTATAAAATCAATTTCATGGTCTAAGTATCAACTCTGTTCAGTCAACTTTGAAGCTGTCGATTTACTTATTTTTTGTCTGACTGAGATATATAAGTTTATCTAGATGGTTAGTTCCTATTACCAATGCTCCTTCTAACGATGAGGTTCTATTTGTTTTTTTTCAGAGAAGAATGATATTCATTGCTGATTGAAATTTTCTCACGTAGCACCATTGTGTTCCAATTTATTTTCCTTACTTGCTTATTGCAAACAGAAGAAAAAAAAGTTATAACGCAGAGTTAAAAATAGAAAAGAAAAAAAAAACCAAGGGCTTGTTCAATGAACTTCGAAGCACACTTTGTTATCTCGACGACACCTACATTACCTACCTACCTGCGAAAGAACGTGACAGTTTACAGCAATACACACGAGACACTTTTACCGCCCTCTTTTATTCGACAGAAACATGCATTTATATTCAAACCGTTTTTTCTTCATTTCGAGACATTGCGTCAATCTTTGAAAATTATTCTATCAAAAGGATTCCGCAATTGAGTCAGAATCTTTGACATTTTTTTAAAACAAAATAATAATATTAACCGCAGCTTATATTTCACTCTCTTCGAAGGCTAGGTGTTGCCTGTTGGGTTTCATGCCAAAATTTGAAGGATTTAATCAATCTTTGAGGTCGTCGTGAAGTCCAAAAGATTTTTATTATTATCAGAGTACCTTTGGAGAACTTATAATTAAACGTTACTTAACGTTACAAAATTATCAACATTTGCAGGCCCCAACAATTCTGACTTTATTACGTTAATAATAAAAGTGCGTTAAAAAAAATAAAAAAAAACTCACTGGGTCTGCTTGCTCTTATAAATTGTTAAAGTGGCTTCGTTTCTTAAGAATTTTATATTAATAATATAAATGTATGTACGGAGGCTGTTTGAAAAGTTCTCGGCCTAACATAGAAGGCGTTGTTTTAATAAATAACTTTTAATTTCTCAAACAGCTTTATATATATAAAATAATTGTATGTGAAGTTTCATTAAAATTGGTCGCGTACTTATATCAGTGCAATTTTTTGTTTGAACGAACCTATTGCTAACAACGAAAATGGAAAAAAATGAAATTAGAGCCGACATTAAATATTTTGTCAAAAAGAATATGACACCAAATCAAATTAAAGATGACCTCGATGAGACATTGGGGGAATCTGCACCTTCGTATTCCACGTTCAAAAAGTGGGCAGCCTTATTTAAACATGGCAGACAGAGCGTCAAAGATGATCGCAGAAGCGGAAGCCAACAACATCCACCTCTTCAGAAAACGTCGATAAAGTTCATAAAATGGTTTTAGACGACCGAAGGTTAAAAGTGCGAAAAATAAGCTACACCATAGGAATCTCTTCTCAACGGGTTTACCACATTTTGACCGAAGAATTGGGGTTGAAAAAATTGTTTGCTGAGCGAAGAACAAAAATTCAATCGAGTTGAAATCTCTAGAGAGAATCTAGCGTTATTTCGGAGGAATACCAGCGATTTCTTGAGAAGATTCATTACCACCGACGAAACATGGATTCATCACTATATTCCTGAGACAAAAGAACAATCAAAACAATGGAAGTATAGCGGTTCTCCTCCACCGAAGAAAGCCAAGTCGTGTGCTTCAGCTGGGAAAGTGATGGCGTCAGTCTTTTGGGATTACAAGGGAATTATTTTTATTGATTACCTTCCCAAGGGCCAAATTATCACTGGTCAATACTATGCAAACCTGTTGGAAAAACTGGCTAAAAAAGTTGCCGAAAAAAGACCAGGATTTGCCAAAAAGAAGATCCTTTTTCATCAGGATAATGCTCCAGCACACAAATCGGTTGTTGTCATGGCTAAACTCCATGAACTTCGATTTTGTGTACTGAACCACCCCCCTTATTCACCTGATTTGGCACCATCAGACTATTACCTCTTTTATAACTTTTCTGGACGCAAATTCTTCACCAACGAGGAGCTGATTGCTGAGACGGAGCGGTTTTTCGAAGAGTTGGAGGAATCAGCCTTTAAAAAGGGTATAGAAGCACTGGAACACATAAGTGCATTGATATAAGAGGAGAATATGTAGAAAAAAATTAAAAAAAAGTTTTAAAATTTATTGCGTTTTATTGGTCAGGCCGAGAACTTTTCAAACTGCCCTCGTATTGTAATAAGAATAAATATTTTAAACATATTTTCAAAAATACTTTCTGCCGCTAAAAAAAATACTTATGAATTTATACAAATTTAATTTCAAAAATATTTTGAGGAATTCATTAAAAATTTATTTTTTTTATTCAAAATCCCATTTAAATTTTACGAAACTAAATTTTGATTCATTAACTTAAAAAATCTTGAAATAAATACTTAAAACATTAATTAAAATATTTATTTTTTGAAACTCAAAAACTTTTTTTGGTATGGTTTGATAAATTCAATATTTTTAATTTTCAAGGAGTGTCTGTATTTTGTTCAAATTCTTCAAGCCGTTGAGAAGAAAGAAAGCTGCTGGGAAGTTTTTTACGTACCAAAAATGTATACAATAATTTTATCAAAATTTGTAGACGTTTTTTCAAATTGACTAAACATTTTCTTAGCCTTAAACGTTGTATTGATTTAAAATAGGCCTTAAGTTTCCTAAATTGGCTTTTAATCCTGGCGCTTTGATTTAATCTAGTTGACTTTGCGAGGTCCTTGTACCTTGTCAGTATGCAATATTTTTTAAGAATATAGTTTAACGGTTGTATGTCAGGTACCTATATTTTTGGAAATATCATCTTTGTCAACTTAAACTATTTTTGTTTTTAAATACAAGATCTAAGAAATATTTGGCTCTCAGTTTCAGAAAAATTAAAATAATATATTGAAATTTGTAATTTCTTGTTAAGAAATGAAAGATATTGCCTTTAATTCCATAAAATGAATTGTCAATTAAGAAACCATGTTTAGAGAACTGCAACAAAACGATGACGAGGATGTCGCAAAATAGTGGCTTTCTACTGTTGTGGGTCTATGAGTCGGTGGGCTTGCCCGTCTTTCCATCTTTAAAATCGGTAAGAACCATGTATATGAAGATTAGAAGATTAGATTAGAAGATAACATTGAATTTTATATAAAGCTAGTCTAGAACTGGAATATTTTGTTGCTTATCAAATTATTTTCATAAAATGCTCCTAAAATTTTTATGAAACATCGTACTTGTTAATTATGAAACTATAAAAATGGACTTAGTTTAAAGGTTTTTGGTTGAAAACTTACAAAATTACGGAAATATGAAAGCAGAAAAAAATGTTAAGCAAAAGAGTTTTGCAGTGGGTTAAAAAACTATCGTTCAAAATAGCGCAATCTCGTTTAATATCTAAGTAGTGAATGTTGCTAGGATAATTAAAACTCGATTTCAATAAATAGTATAAAATAACTATCAAAAAAAAAATATAATATCCGAAAATATTTCCTTATAAATCAGTGTTTATAAGTATTTTAATGTTTTAACGGGTAACTTGGTTAAGCCAAATAATTATGTTTAGTTCATTTCACACAACTAATTTTTTACCTGAGACATATACATATGGGTACTATATGGCAAGTCATCCATTCGTTAAAAAAATTCAACTCGAGATTTTGATCAGACTTGACATTACGATGATTGGTAAGCCAAGCAAGTGGGCCTAGAAATTTGTTCGACTACAGCCTAAACAACTCGGGGGCGATTTTCTTTAGACTTGGTTGATAGCATTTTTAAATATTTTTTCCCACACGTTTTTTTTTTAAATTTTTACTTGCGACTTATAGGTACTATAAGGCAAGTTATGCATTCGTAAAAAAAATCGAACTCGAAATTTTGATCAAAGTTGACATTACGATGATAGCGAAGACCAAAAAAGTGGGTCTCGCAATTCTGTCTGTCTGTCTGTCTGTCTGTCTGTCTGTCTGTCTGTCTGTCTGTCGGTACGACTACAGCCTAAACGGCTCGGCCGATTTTCTTCAAACTTGGTAGATATGGGTTTTAATTTTTTCCCCCCGGACGTTTTTTTCTGTTTTTTTTTAAGACCAAAAATAACGGTACCTGCCATACGATTTTTTTTAGAAATTTTATAAGTATTTTTTTTTTTTCAAAAACTGTCCCACAGAATTTTTTAAAAAAAATTTGAAAAATTTCATTTGGTTAAAACTAGCTAATGGTTGAAAAAAACTTTGCAAAAAATTGTTATTTTTGGTAGCCCCCCTGGGTCCATTTTTTTTTGTTTTTGATTTTCTCGAAAACGGTACAGCCGATTTAAATAATTTTTTTGTATGCCAAAGCTCATCCAAAGTTTGAATATTGTTACATATTCAAAATTTCAATTTTTAATTTTTTGGACTTTTTAAAAAAAATTCAAAATTTTTTTTTGGAAATTCAATATTTCGAAAACCCCATGCTCGATTTTTTTCAAACTTGGCAAATAAAAGTTTCTGAACATAATCTACAAGATCTTAGAAAAAAGATTTTGTTTTATCTAAAACTAACGGTACCTTCCATACAAATTTTAAAAAATGGTTTTCGAAAATCGTATTTTTCTCGAAAACGGTTCCGAGAATTTTGCTAAAATTTTTTTTCTTTTGATTAATCTTTACGATCTATAATTTAATTAAAAAAAATTTTAAATCTAGATATTACTGACTGTACCACCTACCATAGAACGATTTTTTCGAATTTTGAATTTCTCATTATCGATATAACGGATTTTAATGAAATTTTTTATAAAAAAGCTCCTAAAAATTTTAAAAAACATTGCATTTAAAAACTTAAAAAAAAAATATTTTTTCAATTTAAAAAAAAAAAGTCATTTTTTTTTTGAAAAATTCGATATCTCAAGAACGGCTTAGTATTTTTTTTTGGAAATTAGATTTTCATTCGTACAGTAATAAAAACTTAAGGTTGGCGTACAAAAATTTTTTCTCAAAAATGTTTTAAAAATTTTGTACATAAAAGCTTATTTTTTTAAGGAACCACTACAACGACTTATAGTTTTTGTTCCTGCATAAATTCATATTTGCATAGCATTCTGTTTTTATCTCTTACTACTGAAAGAATTTAAAAAATTCATTTTATCCTTATGAACAGTTTTCTCTAATAACATTGCATTTTTAAAATTCCTAGTCTATTACATAGGAGCAAGTTCGTGCGACCCAGTCGTGCATTTTATTTTTAAACAAAAAAAAACGGTAACTGACATACGAATATTTCTCAAAAACTTATAAAATGTTATTCTATTCAAAAACTGTTCCATTGATAAAAAAAAAGAAAATTTACAAAATTTCATTTAGTTAAAGCTTAAATGTTAGTTAGAACAATGTCTTGCTTTTGATTTTCTCAAAAACGGTCCGATCGATTTTGATCAAAATCTTATATAATATTGTGTATTAAAACTTGCAAACAAATTGTTTTTTTTTTTTTTTTATGTAATTTTCTGTTCAAAACTCAATATTTAGAAAACCCCATGATAAATTTTGTTAAGCTTGGCAGAAAAAAGTTCAATAATACAATCTACGAGTTGCTTGGAAACAAAATTTTATTTTACGAGTATCTAAAAATAACGGTACCAACCATACAAAGGTTAAAAAATGGTTTTCGAAAATCATATTTTTCTCGAAAACGGCACCTAGAATTTTAATACAAATTTTTTTTTTCGACTTAATTTTAGGTCTATAATTCAAGAAAGAAACAAAATACACGACTGGGTCGAGCAACTTTTTCTTATGTAATAGACTCGGAATTTCAAAAATGAATATTATTAGATAAAAACTATTCATAAGCATAACATTAATTTTTTTAAATGACTAAAACAACTCCTTTCGTAGTTAGAGCTAAAAACAGGATGCAATGGAATTTGAGCAAATATTAGTTTATGCAAGAACAATTATATGTTGTTGTAGTGGTTTCTTAAAAGATAAGCTTTTATATAAATTTTTTTGAAAACATTTGTAAGTAAAAATTTTGGTACGAGGTTTAAGTTAACCATGGTACCATCAACCAGCAGTTTGCAAAAGCGACAGAAGCAATCTTTCGATTTCAACGGTTTTAAAGATTGAACGATTTCTTTGACATGCAGACGGACGGTCTCATGTAGCGAAATTAATGACAGCGGATGAGCTGAAGAGGTAACGAGTCAGGCGAACTCTTGCCTACTCTAAATTTAACAACAAAACATCCTAAACTTTATTTAAGCTATAAGCCAAAGTTAATTCCATTTGTAAGCAAACGGGTCCCTAACGGTTAGAGTATGTACTCGTAGCTCGAAGATCCTTATCGTAAAATTATTAATTCGTCTTTTTAAGAAAAATAAAATGCACGACTGGATCGCACGAAGTACTTTGGAATTTAAAATACATTTTATAAATATAAAACATGGATTGAATGAGATAGAAATGTTCAAATGCATGAAATTGACGCCTGATTTCCAGAAAAGTATGAATTTATGCAAACAAAGTCCAAAAATTGTTTTATTATTAAAGTAATTTTTTATATAAGAAATTACTGTAAAATTTTTCAAGAACAAAATTTGGGATGCCAATTTTAAGTATTTAGTAGTATAGGTCTTAGGAAATAATTTTAAAAAAAATCGTTCACACGTTTTGAAGATATTGATTTTATCAATAAAAAAATTGTATTTTTTTTTTGTTTTTTTCTTTCAAAAAATCCAAAAACAAATTTCGAATATTTTTATATACAATATTATTTTAAACTTAAAGGAACTCCTGCTTATAAATTTTGGTTAAAATTGTTGGAGCCGTTAATGAGAAAGTCCAAAATAAAAAAACGATTCTATGACAGGTATTTATAACATTTTGCCCCAAAATGTAGTCCATGTCTATAATATCACACCTAATTTTTTTTTATCAAAATCGTAAGAGTCGTTTTCGATATAAATAAGATTCCCTCTAGGGAATTATGAAGACCCTTAAGTACCCCAACTAACATTTCAGTTTCTATAAGCTTAGAGATATGGACATGCTGCAAGTTTCAATTTATATAATGCTTCTAAAGAGCCTTTTTCAAAATAATTTTCTTATAGAAGCCACGGTTTCAATATCATCTTCTTTTGAACCTTTTGCAAGTAAGACACAGGAGATTTTCTGAGACTAGAACGAATTTTTCGGATATGGTTTTATAAATGAAAATAGAGAAGCTGGAACTTGTATAAAGATTGCAATGTGATATGATATAAAAGTTTCTATAACAATTTCCTAAAAGTTATATAGAATACTTCTCTTAGGCCTAGCAGACTTTAGCAAAAAGTGTTTAAAGAAAATGTCAATGTTTAAACTTCTAAGAACTCTGCAAAATGAAACTTAACAGAAACTGATATTTAATCTTAATTAAAGTTAGGAATAATAAATTGATGTATGTTAACTAATTATTTGTACGCATTTATTGTAATCCATCTACTTTTTAGATATGTATTACTCAGGCAAGTATAATAGCATAAATCGACATCCCTATGATACTCGTACATATAAAGCATAGACAATTAGTTTGATTGTTTTTCTTGTGAACCTTAAGACTAGGCGCGCACATTCAATTTTTAGTTGCACAACTTTTTAGTTGCTTATAGAAAGTAGATGAATTATTTGGTTGAATGTCCGCGCAGGTGCATATAATTATATATTACACAAAATAGCGAACTAATTTTTTTTCAATCGTTTAGTTTGTGCCAAAACACAAACCTTTTATTTGCTTGAACCAAGCAGTTGCGAAAGTAAAAATTGAATGTGCGCGCCGAGCCTAAGAGTCTAGCGAAGATGAAGTTGAAAAATTTAAGAAAAAATACCTTCGAAAGCGGGCAGCTGAATTTCAGATCAACCATTCGGCTCTTAAAAGTTGAATTGCAATTATAAACGAGCGTTTCGAAACAGGTGCGAAGTTATAACCCGAATATCCGAGAACTTTTTTGTTTTCAAACATGTAACTGCCTTTATATGATTATCTTCATTTTGATCTTCTGTGCCCATATATAAGATATTAATGTGAATTTCTTTGGAAGAAACATAATTATGTAAATCCAACATGATATCTCTTTATTTCCCTCAAAGTGGAAATGCATAAAACTATAGATGGGTAAACTGACCAAAATGTTTGATGGTTTTATTGCAAATAATTAAAAAAAAATATTACATGAAAATAATTCACGATATTGAAGAAAGGCATATGTATACTTAACATACTCGTATAACAAATGTCAAACGAAACGGAATACAAACATTTTATATGAATGAATGAATCGTTTTTAAGGACACAAATCAAAACAAAGACAGAGTTAAGTAAAACATAAAACAAATCACTACGGTCAGCAATTTAAAGATATTTTGTGCGCTCCTATTAGGTATGAAGATTAGGGCTCAATACTGAAAATTAAATAAGCATTTTGTAGGTAAACCCAACAAAGGAAATTTAAGACATTTGTTTAGGTTTTGTTTTTCTTGTGTGAACGTGGCCTTGGAAAAATTGTATATCGCAGTTGTAACGTTTTATATTATCTGCTCCTTTGTTGTTTGTTGTTTATTTAACAAACAAAAACCATTTGAACTTTGCATGAGCGCTGTTGAATGCGTATTCACCTACTTCCACTTTTAGACTTTCGGTGAGCTAAGTGAATGAGAACACAACCCGACGCTCTTAATATTTTTTTTCGTAGTCACCTATCTTCTCACCCCCTGTCTAAATATTAGCGAAAAGCGGGGTCTCTTGAATTACCCGCTGCAAAAAAAAAATACCGCAAGACGAATGACGAAATCAATTGAGGCTAAAAAAAACGACCTCAAAATAAAAAATAAAACACCGGATATAATTTAATGAGATTCTACTGCTTCCACAAAGTTCTTCCCTAACGACCTCCCCTACCTTTAGGACCGATGTCTACAGATCCATCGCGTCCAGGCAGGAGTCGAAAGGGTTGTCCCATAGCGTTATTAGCTGAAGGCCTGCTGGTTGCCTTGCTTAGCTCGTCGATGGGGGGGATCTTGCTAATCACTTCAGGACGGAGTTACTTTTTTCCAGGCCTAAATCAGAGATATTATTTGATTGTAAATATTTTCATCTTTTAAGACGTAGGGCCCGAATCTTTGTGACCGATATCGCATCTAACCTTTTCTTACTAATTCTAACTTCTTCTTAGAGGAGGACATAGATTGTCGTGTCCTCGGAGCTTTTCTTACCCACCCTTAATAACAATCCAAAAAAATTATAAATGTTCTTGGAGTATTCCAATACCATTACATTTGCTCCCAAAATAACTTACGTAAGGGCACTCTTTTGAAAACGGGAAAGTCAATAACTTCCCCTTACATCCTCGTTTGGAAACCCATCCTTCACCTTCCACACATCCACTTCCCAAAAGTTAACTTCTAACACTACTTCATTGTAGAAGTCCTTACATCAGCATTAAAAAAGATCGAAAATAACTCGAATCACCTTTTCCGTTCCAGCAATATTATGTACAATATAATGCACATATGTATGTACGTTTATTTAATTTTCTTCTCTCTTACCCTAATCCTTTCTATTTATCATTTTCTTTTTCTAATTTCCTCGTTTATTAAAACTTTTTTTTCTTTTCAGCTTCTAACTTTCCCTTCAACTATTTATGCTTTTTTATTATACTTCCTATAATTTTTATTTTCTTTTCCTTAGCTTTCTTTTCCTATCTATTTATTTATTTAATCCGTTAAAGTACTAACGTTACAAAACTTAAAACTAGATAACATTACAAATATGAATTTACTTACAATTATGTACTAAAAAAGTTTTCTTTAAATTTACTACATTTTAAATTGTCATTAACTGAAGAAATTAAAAAATTATACTTATTGAAAACTGAAATCAATTGATTTAAGGGACTGTTCATACCATAGTTTGTTCTGCTAAAGTTAGGATATAGAGACCGTTGATTTCTCAAGCTAGCTTGACTAAAACTAAAATTCAAGCGGCACAGAGCTGATGGAGATATTATTGATCCGTTGACTAATTTTATAATATAACATAGTTGTAGATATTGTCTATGTTTTGAGAGTAAAGGGAGATTTATTAAGATGAGTCTATTGTTATAGGGGGGCAGTGTCGATCTTTGTGACCAAGGAAGAAAACGAAGACAGAATCGTAAGAATCTCCTTTGGATTCCCTCAAGTCTGTTAATATGAACTGAATAGTATGGCGCCCAGACTACACAGCCATATTCGAGTACTGGTCTGACAAAAGATATGTAGAGAAGCTTAAGAACGTAAGGATCCACGAAGTCACGGGAGAATCTTTTTATAAATCCCAAAGTTTTATTAGCTTTTTTAATAATAAAGTTAATGTGATCAATAAATGTTAAATTAGAATCTAGAATAATCCCTAGATCGGAAAAAACGGACACTCTACATAATGTAAAAGAATCTAACATATAGTTGTAAGTTAACACATTTTTTTTGCGCGTAAAACACATTGTTTTACACTTGTCAATATTTAACAAAAGACGGTTAGTATTGCACCATTCCCTGAACCTATAAATGTCTTCTTGAAGTTGTTCACAGTCGCTGATGGAGGCTATTCTTTTAAAAATTTTGATATCATCGGCATAGATAAGCACAGATGAATTTTTTATAATTGATGTCAAGTCATTGATATATAGAACAAATAGTAATGGGCCTAGATGGCTCCCTTGTGGAACACCTGAGTTGACCAAAAATTGATCAGAACGCTCATTACGAAAAGTAACACTATACCTCCTGTTTTCTAAATAAGATGATATCCAGACTAGAAAGTTTTCATTGAACCCTAAGCCAATTAGTTTATTAATTAGAGTTTTGTGACAAAGCTTATCAAAGGCTTTGCTAAAATCAGTAAATACACAATCCACCTGTTTTCGATCTTCAAAGGAATCGATACAAAAAGAGGTAAAGTCAAACAGATTTGTAACAGTCGACTTCTTTTGGACAAAACCATGTTGGCTATCACAAATAATAGATTTACAACTAAAAGATAAAACGTTACAGATAATGGATTCAAATAATTTGGGAATTACAGACAATTTAGCAATAGGGCGATAGTTAGTTATATCGTTTTTTGACCCTTTTTTATGGATGGGTATAATGAAAGCACTTTTCCACATAGAAGGAAATATTGAAGAATTTAAAGATTCATTAAATAGAACATATAGGGGATAGGATAAATAAGATACACATTTCTTTAATACACTAGATGGTACGCCATCAGGACCAGGGCTAAAACAATCGTCGAGTTTCAAAATATTCTGAACAATGGATTCTTCACAAATAGAGAAGTTAATTGTGTTAAGGTGTGAAAAAATAGGGAGGGAAGGTGAAAAATCAGAGGGTTCGTGAGAACCAGACTCTACAAATGCATCTTTAAAAAAATTAGCAAACATATTAGATATTTCTCCAGAATCATGACTGGTTACGTTATTAAAAGACATAGAGTTGGGGTAGCCGTCAATTTTTCTTTTACTACTCACGAAGTTCCAGAAATTTTTAGGATTTCGTTTTAGATCATTTTCGATTTTTAAAATGTAATCGGAATATAAAATATTAGAGTAGTCAGAAAACATAGACTTCAGATCGGAGTAAGAGATATAATCTTCATCAGCTCTGGATTTGGAATATTTCAACCATGCTTTGTTTCTTCTATTTTTTAGATTTTTAAGCTCAGTATTAAACCATGGTGGATTTTGAGATCTACTGCAAGATTTACGTAGTGGAGTTGTTTCATAAAAACATTTAAAAAGGATATCATAAAATTTTAAACACATTTCGTTAATATTACAATTAAAAAAAACTTGATTCCAGTTAACATTACACAACAAATTAAATAATTGATCAAAATTACATTTTTTAAAGTTGAACTCAAGATTTTCATTTGATTTGTCAAAGTCATTGCACAGGCTAATGTTTAATGATATATCTAGAGCTGGGTGGTGCCGGTCTTCTTTTAATAGTATGATATCAGTAGGGGTTACAGATGTATCCGAATTTATAGTGTTCGAGAAAAAAACTAAGTCCAAAATATTGTTGAAACTGTTGAGAACACCATTAAATTGACTAAGTCCACACGAGGCCAAACCATCAATTATTGAGAACTCATTAGCTGTGGAAGGGTTCGCAGGAGATACGATGTTGAAGTCTGAAGATATTTTCCATCGCAAGTTTGAGAGATTAAAATCGCCTAATATCAAGAGCTCGTCATTTGTATCCATTTGGTTATGTATGCTTTCAACACATTTAATACAACTTTCATACACATTGTTTATAGATCTTGGAGGTATATAGACAGAGATAATGTAGAGGTAACCAGATACCATTTTATCGATACGTTTTTATCACAAATTCACTTTTCTTTTGGTTTTTTGTTTTGCACTTTTACTTATTCCTTTTTTTGTTTCTTTTTTCCCAGCTAGATGAAAATTTCTAGAAGATTCTTGAACATTGAAGAAAAATGTCTTCGGCACTTATGCCACTTGATGAAAAGTTGAAAATTCTCGAACAGATCCACTTTTTCTATCGAATTTTTCTGGATATTGGATGTAGAGACACTATTCTCTTTCTTGGAGCTTGGAAGTGACCTCACCTCCGTGGTCGCCTCAAAAAAAAATATTCCCGGCTTGAGAATACCAATTGCCGGGTCCTTCTTACTACTATCAAGGATATGTGTTCTCCACAAGACTCGAAGAACTAGCAGATCTCACGTGGCGTTTGGTTGCCGACGTTGAAATTGTTGGCCGAGGCCAATGATCGCGAGTAAACGACGCCCTATTTTTTTAGAAATGGAGTTTTGCCTTTCTTTTAATTTAAGAATTGCCACCAAGCACCAAGTATTCCTTTTTACTGGACCGTCGCCCGCGCTCTGCGTTGTCTCTAAAGAAAATAATTTTGTTTAGCAAAAGAAACCTCCTTACTAAATCTACGTTGAATCTTACCAGGTATTTTTTTTTTAATTCTTTTAGCTCTTTAGGTGTTCTGCTAGGAAATTTCTTGCAATAACTTTTTTTTTTTATAAAAATAAAGACTTATTATCACGTGATTGCACTTTGCACTTACATATGTCTTTTTAACTTAATTTTGTGTGAAGCACAAATGGAGGATGAAACTACTTCTTACTTTGCTGGCGACTTATGACGAAAAGAAAGACGACCGGCAAACGTGCTTAATCTGACCTCATTTTGAGCAATATGATCTGGAATTGTGTATTGAAACGGATATTGTGCATTCGGTACGGACGGCTCAGAACACAAAGGTGGTAAATTCCGAACGTACCACCCATCGAAACTTTTATTCTCAGCCACAATGGTTTAAGCTGAGTGCGCAAGTTGGTTTGACTGATGCAGTGATTGATGTTAGGCAAATGGTTATTTTTGTTCGTGCTTAAGTTGGATAAGCAGGAATATTTGTTTCATTTTTTTTTGTAATAAAGCTAATTTTTTTCCGAAAAGTGTTGATTTTATTTTTTTGAAGAGATGAAATTCAACGTTTTGAAAATTACCTGTAGCCGTTTCCTACACAGTCTTGTGTTAATTTTGAAGTGTGAGAAAGAAATAGGCATCTTTTGCATCTTACAAATAATATTCAATTTGGCCCAGTGCGTAGAGAGATTGACTATTACCCAAGAGATGCCGAGTTCGATCCCTAAATAAGGTATAAAGTCATTCATGTTTTAAAATTATTCTAAATACAATAATTAATAACAATTCCAATGTGATACATAGTTTCAGGTTTAAAATTGATTAAATTTCGGAAAAACGTCTTTAAAGAAATATAAATTTGCTTTTATTTTCATATTTTTCAGGCTCGGTAAAAGTTCTAGTGTAAGCTTGTAATAGACATAAAAAGCCGTGCGTTTTTAATTTTTGCGAAGCTTTATTGAAGCCATCTGTCAAAACTTGAACTTCAGTTCAATTTCGAATAGGACTCTGTTAAACTTCTAATCGTTCATACACGAACCTGGCACTTTTAAAAGATCTGTGCATTGTACTTCTAAGAGGATTTTCAGAAATCACTTATAGAAGTGCATAAAAGGTTTTGTGAGCTTGTGTAATATTCTCCTTTTTGTTCTTAAACAACCTTTACAAATTTATTAAAGAACTTCGAAAATATATTTACTTAGATCGAATCGAAGCTGAAATGTTAGTTGGGTACTGAGTTTGAAGAAAGAAAATAGCTGCAGTGG
This sequence comes from Philhelius festivus, assembly GCA_963931855.1. NCBI lineage: Eukaryota > Metazoa > Arthropoda > Insecta > Diptera > Syrphidae > Philhelius > Philhelius festivus. The sequence continues at coordinate 73,902 of CAWVOZ010000125.1, read as the reverse complement.
CTTAGGTTGTAACTCGAGGTACAGACATACAGACAGACAGACAGACAGAATTGTCGGACCCACTTTATTCGTGTTCGCTATGATCGTTATGTCAACTTTGATCAAGATCTCGAGTTTGATTTCTTTTACGAATGCATAACTTACCTTATAGAACGTATAAGTCGCAAGTAAAAATAATTACCAACCGTTCGTTATCGAGAATCCAAATAATACGCTCCATTTGAGTTTTGACTTTCTCATTATCGGCTAAACCGATCCAAATTAAATATTTTTTCTCGTAGTTTCTTCTTGGAAAAAACGAACGAATTTCAAGTCAAGACTGACCATCTTTTCAACGAAATCGGTGCCGGATATAAGAGCTTTCTGTTTCATGCTGATGGCTGAACTCGGTGTCTCAAAAGAACTGGGCTACCTGCGAGAATTTCAAATGTGCACAGAGTTTCGGCAAGGAAATGTGCTCAATCTCGTTTTAAAGATTATAGTGGGTAGGGTAGGCGTTTAGACAAAGGATAATATTAATTTTCAACACATATGTGCAAGTTTTAGCCAACTCAAAGATTGTTGACTATATAAGACGAACGAAATCGAGGTTATGGACAATAATACTCCAGCTAAGAAAGCTTACGGTTTAATATCGTAGATCATGTGAATATTGTGCTGAAGATATTTTACAATTTTTTTAGAAACCAAAATACAGATTGAGCTTGCTAACGGTTAAATTATTATTTGTTTATGAACACATACAAAACTACATTAATTGTGTTCCTATCTTAAGTGTGCCCTTTTTTCAAACCGAACTCTAAAATTCGATAGTCTTAAAACATACACCCTCCTTCCGAATTTCAAATAACAAGGACGTTCATTTTAAGTTTTATGTTTTACAGTTCCTCTATTCCTCAGACATCCTAGCATGACGTTGTGTTCTTTGTCGAAATTGCTTTTATTCCAATTGCGTTTATCAGAATTAATCAATCTTCAATTAACGATCCTTGAACAATATAACCAAGGTTCTGAACTTTTTGATGTAGAGATGTGTTTAATAAACAACATCCGCTGATTAGAGGGGGTGCTGATGGCCGGAAAGAAATTATTTGACGTCGAAAATGAGTTCGTCCCCGATTTGCATAACAAGATCAAATGATGAAAAATTTAAGGACAAAGGACACTTTTAATAACAAGACATACCATACAATAGGAACCCCATCAAAAACGGCAGTAAAAATCTCTCCGTCAGTGATGGCAAGTCTTCTTCCAAATGAAATACCTAAAATGTCTGTTATGGCCAGACTGTCCTGTCCGCATACGAAAGGACACACAATTTTCTATTTTCTATTTTGTCTTGGCATGATTTTCAATAACGGAGAGATTTCCTAGTTTGACGATAAATGATTTGTATGTAAATGTCATTTGGTAGGATTTTTTTTTCTCTGTAAACACACACTTCTCCTTTTTCACAGAAAATAAAAATAAAATTTAAGAAAAAAAAAAAACAAAATAATAAATTGTTTGTCCTAAGGACGAGAGAAGTGTCCTGGAAATAACGTAACGATTTCCAACCAACGCAACGACAGCAGCGATTTCGTCATCGATTGTTTTTACTCATTCGTTTGGGTGAATAACAACGGAGTCCTTTATTATTCCTTGTAGTGGTGTAGGAGCTAAGGAGGTGTCAACCGGGAGACAATGTTAACAGTATCTATGTATACTCGTAGTCGCACAATGGCAGAATTGAAGAAAATTGAAAACAGAGAATGGATGCGCTGATGAGACAGTGTTTATGAGACCCTTTTGGATAATGATGTGGAATGGTTTTGAAACAGAGAAAAGTTTCTAATAACGCAAGGAATAAAAAACAGATCCATGGGCTTTGGGGAGAGTCAATTTTGTAGAAGATAGTGTTTTTGGTTGTTGTTTTGGCTTTGCCTGGTCTGTTAACAGCAAGCCAGGCAGCTTAGCGGTGGACCAACTTATGATGAAAACAATAGTGGGGTGAAGATTTTGTTAGGAAATAGTTTTGAGATAATTTTAAAATTGAAAATACTTTTGGATTGTTTTTTGCTTAAATTACATTATAACAGGCAGTCAGACAAATAGGCGCCGCCGCCGGGCGGGCATTTGGTAAGGAATTTCAAGGACATTAACATTGATGATGGGATTTTTTTATGAAGATGATTTATCTATTCTTCAATTTTTTAATTAAGGTTTTTCTGCTTGCTAAGGAATTGGCTCAGATAAAAAAACCAATCTTGAAAGTCTTGTAATAAGAGAAACAAATTAATCTCTAATAAAAGCTTCGAGTTGCCAAAACTCATATCCCTTGGAAATAAAAATAAATTAAATGTAAAAATGCTCATGGTGCCTATGGAACAGCTTCAATTTTTTTTTTTAGTTTTGGAGGGGCCAAGACCCTCTTAATTTAATTTTTAATCTAAAAAAATTTAAAATAGCTCTTATTACGTAAATCTAGGGTTGTAGTGAATTTGAAGGATGATTCAGAAGACGGAGTCTTGGGCAGGGTGAATTGAGGTTAAAGTCGAAAGAGTAGATAAATGTTACAACTAATCCTCCAAAGTGTGAGAGTAATAGGTTCGTTGGAGCCAAAAGAGGTACGGAGGGTCAGCAGAAAGGAGAGACGAGTGTTTCTTAGGAAATGGGAATTATTACTTAAAGAGAGTGAATTGTAGAGTTGTGCAGGAAACAAATCCTTAAAGTAGTCGATGAATGAGGAGAATGTCGCCTGTTGTTCTTCGTCCTTCAAGCATGTTGAAATTAATTAATAGAAGTGGATCTCGATATGGAGGTAGAATCAAGGGGTTATTTTAAGACACACTACGAAGGGAAAAACGTAGGAAACGAAGTTGAATGCTGTCGATTATGGATCTATGAATTTGTTGATAAGAAACCATACTTGACAGGAATATTCAAGAAGTGGCGAAGTAAGGTTTTGAAAAGGGTTTGAGTGTAGGAGTCAAAACATTTTTAGGTCCATCGTTTTCGTTTCACAAAGCTGAATTTGCTTTAAGAATAATCTCCTGAGAAAGTTGAGCCCTCTGTTACATTAAACACCAAGGTCGCCAGTCGATTCAGCGGTTGATATGGGTTGATAATGGCGAATAAGGTAGAGAAGGGAAAGAGATTGCAGAGGATTTCGTGAAAAATTGATTTTATGACATCTGGAAATCTTTAGTTTTAAGGCATTTTTCAGGCACCAGACAGACAAAATGTCGAGATTGAGTTGAAGAAGAGTAGAATCGTGAGTGGAAGAAATGGTGTTGAAAAACTTGGTATTGTTGACGAAGTGTGAGAAATGGGAATACTTGATGACCATTTGTATATTGTTCACAGTAAGAATAAAATGGAGAGGACCTAAGTGGCTACCTTGAGGGATGCCGAAGGTAGTTATGAAATCATCGGAGGAGGTGGATCTAAATCAAACTTTTTAGTAACGATTTTTAATGTAAGAAGAAGTCCATCTTAAGAAGTTAGATTCAAGCCCAAAGGTGAACAGTTTGAAAAGAATAAATATATGCGTAATTTTGTCAAAGGCCTTACTGAAATCGGTTGAGACAACGTTGATGTCCTTTCTGTTCTCTAAGACTGCGAGGCTAAAGGGTACGAGATTTCTTTCAAAGATTTTGGAAAGAAGTGAAGGTTTAGCAATTGGATGATAGTTTGTAACTTAACACTTTGGGCCCTTTGTATGTAGTGGGGTTATGAAAGTGGGATTCCATAATTGATTGGATTCTCTTTGAGATAGGAATAAACTTAAGATTTTTGAGAGGAGAAGATGAAGTGGGGAGGAACTGATTTTGAGAATTATGGCGGTGATACTATCTGGTTCGGGATTAAACTCATCTTTATGTTGGTTTAGCTTATTTTCGATGAGAAATGGGTCAATGGTATATGGAAGAAATGGGCTGTGGAAGAATGTCGACACAAAATTAAATTTGTTATAAGCACTGACTTTGGACATCATTTACAAAATCGTACATAAGCACTCTTGGTCTGGTGGCCAGCCTTAGATAAGAAAACCAATGGCAAATGAAGATACAAAATTCAAAGACTGCTAAAAACTTTTCACTAGCCCCGCTCCATAAGCTTACGAAAGAGTTGGTAATTAAGAGTCCTTTAAGACTTAAACAGTGTAATGATTAGGAGAGAGGGAACTACGGCCATAAAACTATAATGAATTTCAGAAGCATGTACAATGTACATTCAGACAGACTACGTTGCACCGCACATAAATCTTAACCCACTGACAATAACAGATATCCTAAGAAATGAACTCTGGAATAAAAACCGGGTCATTCTACTTAGACACGCCAAAAAGGTAAGATTGTTCCGTTTTTTGCAAGTTCGTCAGCTTTACAATTTCCTGGAGTGTCTGTATGCCCCGGCACCAATGTAAGGTGAATGTTAAACTGTTTTGACATTTCCACCAGAGATGATCGACAATTTTGGGCTGTTAGTGAATAAATGGAGACAGAGTCCAGTGACTATATGGCAGCTTGACTGTCTGAGAAAATACGTATATCAGTAGTCGGTATAACGTTTTCTTTGAGCCAAGAGAGGACTTCTTTTATTGCTAGAAGCTTTGCCTGGAACACTCTGCAGTGATTGGGAAGACGAAAAGATAGACAAAGATTTAATCTTTCGGAGTATACGTCTCCACCGACCCCGTCATCGGTTTTCTAACCATCTGTGTACAAATGAATCGCTTCGTCTACCAACAGTGACTCATTTTCCCAGGTAGACCTAGAAGGGATTGACACTTGAAAGTTTTTATTAAATTTTGGATGAGGGGTGGTGTAATCGACGTTACTAGGTAGGGATCTGAACGAGTTCAGTATAGTGAAGTGGCCAATAACGTTATTGATCCACTGCGAGGAGGCTGTGCTAGCGGCCGATTGCTTGCTAAAGATATCTAGCGGTATGAGATGAAACAGAACATCAAGTTGAGCGGAGAGATCCATCCATGATTAAGCAGGCTGTTCGTTGGACTTTGCTGAGCTTATCGCAGTTTGTTGCTGTTTCCAGCGCAGTCCAACATACTGTTACTCCCATATGTCAGTATCGGTCTAATGACTGAGATTTTAAGCCAGTGCACATATGAGTTTGTAGGCCCCATTTGTTACCTACGGCTTTTTTGCAAGAGAATAGAGCTATGTTGGCTTTGTTGATTCTCTTTTGGATATTGGGCTTCCAGCTTGATTTCTTGTCCAAAATAAGACCCAATTTACTGATTGACTTATCCACCTTCAGAGATGACAGCGCAGATGTGATTGCGGATGCGTCGACATTGTTAAAAGCTTCTTCTATATCTAGGAAAGCAACTAACGTGAACTCCTTATGATGAAGGGAATGTTCGATAGTGCGAACCAGCGTATGTAGAGCGGTTTCTACAGATTTCCCTTTGTTATAGGCATGTTGAGCATTGGATAGTAACGACTTATCAATGTTTGCCCTCAAATGGATTTCAATCAGACGTTCAAATGTTTTAAGAAGGAATGATGAAAGGCTAATAGGTCTTAAATCTTTAGGATTAACATGGCTAGGTTTGCCAGCTTAGGGGATGAAAATAACATTGACTTCTCTCCACGCCATCTATAAACATATCAATTAATCTTTCAAATTTTTACGGTATATTGCAAGCGGAAGTGCTTGCAATTTGCAAAGCTACAAGACACCCTCACTTGAAGTAGTAAACAGAAGAATTGATACCTTCACATACAGCCAAAGTTGAAACTAATAGATCGTTGACGTAATGAGCTGATTTTTCTCAGTGCAATGAACATAGTTAACATCGTGATACGAGTATATATACAGGACGAAATGGCAGATGAACTGGCCAAAAACGGGTCGCATCTTGATCCGAGCCAAACCAATACCTCGGTAATCATACTACTGCAGTAAGAGAAAATAAAAATTAGCCATAAACTCCTTGCAGACTTCTGATGGTCAACAATTGACACTTGACGGGTTTGAAGAAATAGTCTGCTGCAAGGCTGACTTTATATAAGTACTTACATGTAACATCAGCGGCCAAATGCTATACAAAGCTGATTTTTGAGAAAATCTAAAATTCCATTATTTTACCGACTGCTTTGTGTACTAATTACAGTGCCCAACAATATTAAGAGCGGGATTTTGTCTATTTTTTTCAGGCAAGTTTTATTGAACGCCCAGGATACCCAAGGGCTCCGTCCGACATTCTCATATTCATCAATGATCATATGAATGAAACATCTAATCCATTGAATTGTTATGCAAACGACAGTACCCTTAACTTCTAATATTAGTTTCCAGATGCATGTTCCTGTCCTCCGGGTTTGGATTTATTTTGATCTTGATAGCATTTTTATAATGTAATAATTTAAAAAATCAATGCTCCCTTCTGTTGTTAAAGCGGAACCCACCCTGATCTGGATGAAATCTATAAAGCCTATATTCGTCCAAAGCTTAAGTACAATTTCCATATTTCGTTATGTTGTGATCCAATAGCACACATGATTCTAGAATTCAACTATGGAGTTGATAGAAGTATAACAGAAACAATTGCATATTTTGGGCAACAGCGCAATTATTTTTATTCTTCAGTATTTTACCGTTATTTTTATAAACAATGTTCTAGTCCAGTTGGATTCCTGTCCTTAAAGAATTCAACCGTAATGATCCCCCTTCAATAATGCCCATCAGGTTACAATTGAAACCAACTTCAGACTACTGTTAAATTCTGATATTCTTTTTTTAACCGCACTGCACGAATGTGGAAGGCTTAACCCGGCTCAATATTTCCCTCCCATTAGAATATTCAGACATTCAAAACCAATGTTTATCGACATCGTATTTTGAATACTCTCCAACTTTCCTAAACGCTTGCACTGTGCTCAAACATTTTAAGGGTAATCATAATCCCTTTAGCGCGGGTAGAAGTATAAAACATATTTATGAAAAAGTTCTCTTTAAAATACAAGTCTGTAGTTACATTTTTGAATTTTTCTTAAAACATTTTTAAAAAGAAAACCATAAATATGCAATAAACGTACAATATTATTTGATTGAAATATTTGTTTTACCTAAATCCCCATAAAGTCTGTTTTTCTTTCCTTTTTGAAGAACTTTTTTAAAAAATATAAAGTCTTTCAAAGAAAAGCAATAACTTCAGTAGTTAAACTGTCCCTAAAATCTTATTGCTTCCAACGTGAGTTGAAAAAGGTTCTTTTAATCCCTGTTTATCTTTATTTCAAAATTTATGGGGATATAAAATTTATAGATGTACTGTAGAGATCAAGGATTTTCGAATTCAATATTTAGGTGGAAGTGGAGAGCCATGGAAGTTGTGCTTGACTGAGAACTGAGAGGTGTGAGTTAGAGTACCAATCTAGGTAGCATTCTTTTCTATATTTATTCACTTTCTAATGGATGTGACCCGTGGGAATTAATGGGATAATAAAAATCACCACTATGCAACAAAAATCTTTTCTACCCTACTTTTCCTTCTAACTTTTGTTTTGCAATTGAGATTGAATTGAAAAGACTTTATGTCTTACACTATTATTATTTGATAAATCTTATCAAATTCCTCAAAATTTTCATATGTTTTTTAGCACCTCCCATATTCAAACTCATTTAGTTTTATCATATAACAACTATACCCCTTTCAAGTCAAGTGTTAAAAGAGGATTTTTAAGAGCTTATAGGCCAGATCATCATACAATTAAGTGCTAAAGTAACACATTTTAGGGAACTTTTAAGCAAGTTTTTCAACAACAAACAAAAAATATGTGTCTGACTAAACCAAACAAAAACAGGAGACAACCAACTTTCTTATTTCATAGCTTTCTATCTTCAATATCAGGCCATCTTTTATCTGAGTTAAAAAACAAAACTTTTTGTTTTTCTTTTTATGGCTTTTTATTTTTTTTTTTTATACAATATGTAGCATTATTCACCTTTATTCAAAATAAACAGCGTCCTCTTTTAATTTGAAGGTGGGACGCACACAAAAAAGAATATAAAACAAAACTTTAGACACATGGTGCGAATCGTTTCTATTGGAAAAGACATGAAAAGGCGGCTTCTTGAGAGAAAAAAATAGAAAAACAAAAAAAAAGGAAGCGAAAATGTGTATAGCTATCCATACACAAAAGAATTATAGAAAGAGTTTCCTTGTTCCTTTTTTTTCTCAAAGATCTATACATAGAAGCTGCTCTGTCAGTTTTGAATGGGTTAACTGAAGTAGGCTTTGTCTCTTGGGAGGGTGATAAAAAGAGGTCAATTAAAATTGAAGAAGTTTGGGATGTTAAATAGACCGAAAACTGATAGGATAAGAAATATATAGGGCAGAAATGACTGATGTGCGCTCATAGGCTTAAATTTATTTTATTTTTTATGAATTTAGACAAACAATGTCTTAACTTTCCGTCATTTTCATTTTTTTTTTTCAAATTAAGTTTTTTTTTTGTTTAAGAATTATTTAAGGTTATCTGCGACTGAATGGTATATGGGATATAAAAAAACTAACTGCCATTCTATGGGGAAGTATTAAGTGATTTGAAGATTAAAACTTTTTAAATATTTTTGGTTATTTTCATTTTGGCTGGTAGGTATAAACTGGTATAATACAAATTATAGATTTCATAGGAGTGTCGAAAGAGAACACATAATTTTGTTCATAATATTTGGTAATTCTTACATCTATAATTAAAAGTAGATAGACAAGAAAGATACGGCAACTTGTAAACTTTGTACCAGTTGGTTGGTACAAATAATAATTGGTATAAAGAAAATGACAAAATAAGAATAGATAATAAATATTGTAAGTTCAATGAATCAATTCTAAGAATGAAATATTAGCTTTATTTATGAGTTAGACCAGTTTATACCAATTAGTGCGCAAATAAAAACAAAATGTTCGACTGGAACGCATGATCTTGTTCCTGTGTTTCAAAGCTGTTAACTGATCAAATATTCAAAATGTATTGAATATATATATATAGGGACCACTAATATAATGGTTAAAGTAAAGAGTTTTTAAAATTGTTTGTAAATTTATTAAACTATTTAAAGCACTAAACTGAAAAATAACAATTAAATTGAAGCCATTAAAAAGATAATCATATTTACAACCCGAAAAAAATTAAAACTCCTTTTCATTTAAAAATTATTTTTAAGAAATTTAAGCAAAATCTTTAGAACGGTTTTTGAGAAAATTTTAAATTCTTCTATGGAAACTACCCATTCTAAATATGGTAAAACATATATACTTGGTGTTCAGTAAATAATGGATAAGGCGGGCCTTAAGGCCTATCAGAAAAAAAAATATTTCTGTTGTAAACTTTGTGTTACGATTTTATGTTCATGAAATTAAAAAAAAAATACGGCCTTCCTCAAATATTTGACCACTACGACCACGAATGAATAGTTTTTATTATTACTATCCCTTATTTTTATATAAATTATATAATAACTGTTATAAAAGATAGGTAATAAAATTTTACAAAAGTTATTATATTTTTTTTTAAAAACAATTCAAATTAATTTTTCAATATAAAAATTATGAAATAAGTTTTGAACATTTCTAAAATAACATGCACGACTGGGTTGCACGAAATTGCACCTATGTAATAGACTAGGAATTTTAAAAACGAATGTTATTAGAGAAAACTAACTTTTTAAATTCTTTTAGTAGTAAGAGACAAAAACAGAATGAAAATTAAATTTCCAACAAAAAATATTGAGCCGTTTTTGAGATACCGAATTTTCCAAAAAAAAAACTGTTTTTTTTTTTTTTAATTCAAAAAAATATAAAATATAGAATATAGAAAAATATATAGTTTTGAAATGCATTGTTTTTTAAACTTTCTAGAAGCATTTTTATAAAAATTTTTATTAAAATCCGTTATGTTGGTGATGAGTAATTTGAAAAAATGGTTCTATAGTAGGTACATGCGAGTACATCTTGTACACTATATTTAGAATCTTTTATTTATCAAGTTTAAAAATTCTAGCATGGGGTTTTCGAAATATTAAAAAAAAATTTGATTTTTTTTTTAAATCCAAAAATTTTTTTTTGAAAATTTGAATTCACAATTCTATTTAAGGTTTTGGAGAGCTTTGGTAAAAAAAAAAAATGATCAAAATCGGTGGTACCGTTATTGAGAAAATCAAAAACAAAAAAAAGTTCCATGGGGGGTACCTTCAATAACTATTTTTCGGAAAATTTTTTTCAACAATTAACTAAACGATTTTTTTTTGTATTTTAATTTTTTAAATCTGTATAACAGTTTTTCAGAAAAAAAAATATTTATAAAATTTAAAAAAAAAAAATCGTATTGCAGGTAGGGTAAACTGGGGTACATTTGACACCGGGGCACATTTGACTTTGCGTTTTTCGGTATGATCGTGCTTTTAAAAAAGAAAAGTTTGGATGAAGGAAGAAGCTTAGTTTGATTTAAAGAAACGTTATGAAATTTGGCTCTTTAACTCTTCGTGGAGTACCAGGTGTTTTCGTGTTTTCTGTGTCTCTGATCTAATTTTTGATCACCGGTAAGTAAGCGATTTTTGAACCTAATAAAATATTTTTTTTTCGCGAATCAATATTATGATAGTACTATGCTTTAAGTTCAATAAATTGAAGCCAGTTTTGTGAAAATATAATATTAGTTATTAAAAAATAAAAAATAAATTAAAAAGTTCCTTCGGGGCACCTTTGACTTTTGCAAAAAAATATTTGTTTGACGTTGATTTTGGGAAATTATATATTAAATAAATTATTTAAAAAATGTCGATATCGATAAATTTGAGTTTAGATTTATATGCACTGATTTTTTATGTTTATAAATGAGATAATTTATGTTTTTTATTCTTCTTGTTTTTTTTTTTAGAAAGTGAATTTATTGATTTATTTTTATCGTTATATTGTTTAATAAATTGTTTAAAAACAAAAATTTACTTTTTTACTATTCAAACAACAGACGTGCTGGATCCGTTGATACTTTTAGAAATATAATGCACATGATGTGGCGTTTAATCAACAATTGTCAAATGTACCCCTTTTAAAGTCAAAGGTGCCCCGCTTACGGGGCACTATTGACAAAATAACTTTTTTTAGAAAATATTTTTTCTTTAAAATGTGGAAATGGTTTAAAGCAAAAAATTATATGTTAGCATAATCTTGAATAATCAATAAATCAAATACAAAACTGCTGTATCCATTTATTAACCGCAATTCCATTCTCACTAATGAAAACAAAATAATAATATTCAAGGTTATCTTCCAAGCAATATTGCTCTATGGAAGCCCTGTATGGGGAAACGCAGCTTCTTGTCACTTAAAAAAACTCCAGGTATCTCAAAATAAATTGTTAAAAATGATGCTGAATCTACCCTGGCGTCATTGAACTATAGATTTCCACCAAAGAGCGAATGTTGAGTTAATCTCTGAACGAATTCAGAAACTCGCGAATAAATTTCAATATAGCTGTGATATATCTGAAAACCCACTCATTAACACACTGTGATAAATATTTGTTCTTTTGTCCTTCGGCCTATATATCCATTAACTAATTTGTTATTTATTTATTTATTTATTTACTAGTTATTTATTTATTTATTTATTTATTTATTTATTTATTGATATATATATTTATTTATTAATTTATTGTTTTTTTTTTTGCTTTCTTTTTTTTTTTGTATTTATTATTGATTCTAATCACTTATGTATTTGTTGCAGCTTTACTATTTATTCATTTATATCAATTATTGTGAAACGTTGTTTGTTATTTCCTTAACTTATTGCAATCTAGTCATTTTTTTTTTTTTGTTTTCTCTAAATTTAAATTGAAGGTTTTTTTTAAAATAAGCATTTTCCTTCAAATAACCTATTGCCCAAATGATCGTTTAAATAAAATGAGATAATGTTTCAGATGTAAGATAAGTTTAATCAAATCTCTGAATTGTAAAATGTGCGGTTACACTACCTTTAAGTTATTTTTTGCGGAATAAAATCTATCTATCTATCTAAATACAAAACAAAACATTGGACTTTTAAAAACTAAGTGTCAAATGTACCCCCTTCTCCCCTACCGCTATTTTTGGTCTTAAGAAAAAAAGAAAAACACGTGTGTGGGGAGGGTTAAATTAAAAATGATAGCTACCAAGTTTAAAGAAAATCGGATGAGACGCTTAGGCTTTCGTCGAACAGACAGACAGAATTGCGAGATCCACTTTTTTTTAGTCTTCGCTGAGTTTGCGTTCGATTTTTTTTTCCGAATGAATAACTTGCCTTTAGCTACAAATCGCAAGAAAAATATTAAAAACTTCTCTTTTAAAAGAACTTTCCAAAATCCAACAAGAAATAATTATATCAACAACAATGACAAATAAAATTTTTTGCTAATTTCCTTAATGAGTTTTGTTTTACTAATTAATACAGAAATTGTACAAAAAATGTCAAAACTCAAACAAATTTCGTGGAGAGCTTTAATTTTAAAGTCTTAAGTATTCCTAAAAAGTACAATAAATTTAACCTGCGCCTAAGTGTTTTTGTTGGCTGAAATTCAGTTTCTGGCTAATTTCCCTAAACATATTCGTTTTTTTTTTTAATGTAAAACTTTTGTTCAATCAATACCTATATTTTGAGAAAAACATCAAAAAATAATATGGTAGAGTATGTTTAGTCAAAAAAAAAATGTTATAAAATTTACAAAAAAAAAGGTTCGGAACCATGAAATGTATGTTTTAAAATTTTTTTTAAACAAACATTTAAAATCATTACAATTTTTTTTTTCCAAAAGTTCTTATCATATGTAGGTACGAGTATAAACAATTTTTCAAAAAAAAAAAAGTGCACGCTAATTTTAAATTTTTATTGTTGTACAAATAAAAGTTAAATTTTGAGTTCTGAAAAATAAAAAAATTATTTTGTTTTAAACGAAAAATATGTTTTCGAAAGTTTTGATATGCATTACTCTTTAAACCTTTTAGAAAATTTTGCTAAAAAATAATTTAACTTATCGAAAAGATAAATTTGTAAAATAGGATTAAGGTTGATTGAAAATTTTAAGGACCATTGGAAATTTAAAATTGTATATATGTACATATGTATATATGTATGTATAAACATGGATATAATTAGAGAAATCTGTATAAAACTCGTCATGTAAACTACTAATATAACTTCTTACGAAAATCGTTATATGAGTTTTATTAATAAATACATTTTTTGCAATGTGAAAATACTTTAAAAGCTTTCTGCAAAAAAATTGGCATACCAATTTTAAGTATTAAATAATATACATTTAAGAAAATAATAAAAAAAATAATACATTTTTTTATTCTTAATATTTTTTTTTTGGTAAAAAGTTTAATAATTTTTTTTATCAAAATCGTTAAGACCGTTTTTAAGATAAATAAGATTTTTCATAATGGATCTATTACAGGTACCTATAATTTTGGAACTAAAACATAATTTTAATTTCTCCTATAGGGAATCACCGAAGGCCCTATAGTATAAAGTTTAAAAAAAAAATCGCCTTAGCGGCTTAGGCCATAGGTCGACAGACTGATGGAATAATGTTGAATTTGATCAAAATCACGAGTTAGATTTTTTTTTTAAATATAAAGAGATAGAAAAGTACAAACGAAGTGTTAGAAAAAGCAACGCGGCTGCAAATTATGAAGCTACTCAGTTTTTGCTTTAAATTATTTGTAGGTGTGATAAAAAAGTACAATTTATCAATTATGTTGTACAGCGAAAGACAAAAATAAAATCAGTCTGGTAATGTTCCCAAAAGCACAACGGCAGTAAAACAAAAATGGACGTCATTTCCGCAGTCTCAGGAAGACAAAATGAAAACCAGGGATTCCATCTCCTCTCACGTTTAACTATCTGGGGTCTTTCGTGTTTGATGAAAATATTTCTTCTGTCCAAAAAAGCTCTCCTTTTTTCTTCTGTTAATTTCCCAAATTGGGCTTCTACAGACTCTAAATTAATTTTCAATGTTTTTTTTTTTTTTAATCGAAAACAATTTATTTAAATGCCTTTTTTGTTAGAGGCGGAATTGGCCGACAATCATGTCGCCATGACCATACAATATTCTCACCACCAGTGAGGTGAGTTTAGTTCTGATTTGTCAATTGCCATAAAGAAAATCGCTCTTTAAACCTACGGTAATCTACAGTCTACAAACTAAAAAGACAGAATCCAATGACAATAGAAATTAGCGCAAGATATTAGGGCATTGAGAAACATGTCGCAAGGTGGATATTTCTTATGTGCTGGGGCTGACATTGGCACAATTATCATTAGGCAAGGGCCAATTAACACATCAGAAAGTCAATTATCAATAATGTTGTTCTATGATTGGTACGGTGAGCAATGCCTTTCTTATTTCCGACTTTTTTATCATTTTTTTTAGTGGAAATATGTCAATATTTTGAAAATGGGTTCATTTCTTATGAGTTATGACGCTATATTAGATATGACTTTATTTTTAAAACACGTCGCAACTTTAAAAACAACACTCACAATGTCGATCCACCGCTCGTATCAGGCGGTCGCGAGTGCGATAAGTTCCGCAGTGTGCCCTTACAAACCAAAAAATTATTACAAACGAAAAAAAAAACAATAATAATACAAACAACATCAATAAAACAAAAACAAAAAAAAATTACTCAAACCATTTGGCATAAACATTACACTAGTTAATGGCGCGCTCTCTTCATCATCTCCCACTTATCCACTTGCCTTGAAGTAACTGTCGCTTGCTATCCATTGCATGTCTCTTGTGATGCTTATCGCATGATTCTTGTAATGGATAGTTAAGTGACATCTGATGTATAATTCGATTGTGTTTGTGTGTCTTGATTGATTTCAGGTACAAAGCGTTCTATGGGCATAACACCTAGAACGGTTTGTATTTTGATTTTAATCCATTGGACATATACTTCACGGTTGAATTTAGATCGTCAGAGTTGTGTTTTGTGTGTTTGTGATTTTTGACATGGTGAGTGATTTTTGTGTTGTGTTTACCAATATTCGTGGGCTAAGAAGAAATTTCTTTGACGTGTACGGCCATTCTGTTAAGTACAGACCAGCTGTTTTGGCATTAGGTGAAACACAGGTTGGTGCAAATACTGATCTTTCAGAATTTAGCCTGCCTGGCTATAACCTAATGCCTTTACTCTTTCGCCATCACGGCCTTTTAGTCTACGTAAGACATGATGTTGCTTGCCAGAGTCTTCCTCAATACGGACATTGTTCTAATACGAACTTTAATTTCATGTGGCTCAAATTTACTGTCCGCAAGCATATCATCCATTATTGTTTTATTTATAGGAGTCCGAATCTGGACAGCAATTCAACTCTTAATGAGTTTGATGCGCTGTCTGATTCCATTTCCCGAATTGTTTCCCTGTACCCTCACACTGAAGTCGTTATTGCGGGCGACTTCAATGTTCACAATTCAAATTGGCTCCGCCATTCAGGACAGACAACACCCGAAGGAAGATATGTTGAGATCTTTGCTGAGATGCACCAACTTACTCAGCTGGTAGATGAGCCCACCCGTATACCAGATGTTGCTGGGCAAAACGCTCACACTCTTGATTTGTTTCTTACTTCTAACCCTGATAAGTATACCATAACGGTAAAATCTCCATTCGGCACTTCGGACCATTGTGTAATATCAGCTAATTTCTCGTGTCCCATTCATCCAGTTAAAGAGAAGCATCCAACTAGGACCGTTTGGCAATACGAGAAAGCCAACTGGGACGGTCTGAATAACTTTTTTAGAATTTTTAACTGGTCACTATGTTTCCTCGATAGTGACGTTGATGCCAGTGCTGATATGATCACAGAAGTGATTTTTCTTGGGATGCGTACTTTTATTCCTTACAGAATTAAGAGTATAAAGTCGAAAGAAAAGTCTTGGTTCGATACAAGCTGTAAGGAAGCTATCAGGTCGAGAGAAGTAAGTTTCCGCTCGTACAAAGCCAACCCAACCGAGGAAAATCGGAAAAAGTTTAAACAAGTCAGAAACCAATGCAACGCTGTTATAAAGAGAACCAAATTCTTACATGAACAGAAATTAAGGCAAAAAATCCTACAATGTCCCAAAGGCAGTAGAAATTTCTGGTCATTTGTCAAAAACATAAAAAATTCAATTTCATCTTCGGTTCCAACGCTCATCTACAAAGAAAAACCGATAACTAGCTCTTTAGAGAAGGCATATGTACTTGCAGCTCATTTTGCTGCTAACTCCACGTTGCCTGTTAGCAACATTACCCCTCCTGTACTTGAGAACGTAAATCATTCAATGGGACAGGTATATTTCCGCACTCGTACAGTTGCAAGAGCCCTTCGAGATCTTGATATAAACAAATCCGCTGGTCCTGATGGTATACCCCCCATTCTTCTGAAGAGGTGTTCTTCATCGCTGGCAAAACCATTGCGTAAGCTTTTCCATCGCTCCTACTGTTCTGGAATCGTCCCTAGAAGATGGAAAACAGCATTTGTCCAGCCTGTTCCTAAAAAAGGTGACCCTTCCTCCCCCTCGTCCTATCGTCCAATCGCACTTACGTCCCTTCTTTCCAAGGTCATGGAATCGCTGATAAATCATCAGCTCAAGAAATATCTCGAATATCGAAAGCTTCTAAATGACCGGCAATACGGCTTTCGCAGCAATAGTTCCACTGGTGATCTGATGGCATATCTTACCGAAGAGTGGAACAGATCTTTACATTGTTTTGGAGAAAGTAACATTATTGCGCTTGATATTTCTAAGGCATTTGATAGAGTTTGGCCACCAGGCTCTCTTATCGAAAATGCGTGCGTTTGGCATCAACGAAGCCCTTATTCTTTGGATTAGAAATTACCTTCTAGATCGTTCAATACATGTTGTATTGGATGGTTTCAAGTCTGATCTTCACAAAATAAATGCTAGTGTTCCCCAAGGCTCCGTTTTGTCTCCGACTCTCTTCCTCATTTTTATAAATGATCTCTTGTCTGAAACTTATAATCCACTTCATTGTTTTGCCGACGACTCCACTCTCAGCTTTTCATACTCGTTCCCAAACTCACGTCCATCTCCTTCGGAAGTGAATTTGCAACGGTACCGTATGATAAGTTCATTAAACTCCGATCTTTACAGCATTGTTAAATGGGGTACAAAAAACCGTGTGGAGTTTAATGCTTCGAAAACTCAATGCTGTCTATTGTCGTTGAAGCAAAATATACCCCCTATGTCATTGTCCTTAAATGGCACTTGCATCGAAGAAACCGAAAAGCTCTCAGTACTCGCTATGTGTGTTAACGACGATCTTCGTTGGAGTGATCACATACTCGAGACCGCCAAGAATGCTGCTAAATGCTTAGGATTTCTATATCGATGTAAGAAATTTTTCACCCCTTCTGATCTGGCTACCATTTATAAGACGTATATACGTCCAAAACTCGAGTATGACGCACACCTTTGGGCAGGCGCTGCTCAATCTTCTCTCCATTTTTTGGATAGAATTCAAAACAGAGCGTTAAAACTGATTAGAAACAGAGCTATAATGGATTCATTCCCATATCTTGAACACCGTCGGAATGTTTCATGTATTTCCCTGTTTTATCGCTTCTTTCACAAGCAATGCTCACTCGAAGTAGCCAGTTGCATTCCTCCCCTTTATTAATTCACCCGTGATACCCGCTTTGCTAGGAATGCTCATCAGTTCACCCTTGAGCCTAACTTTGGTCGTACCGTCAAATATAGAGATTCGTTTTTTAGTCGCACAACACGATTATGGAATAACTTACCAGGCACAGTTTTCCCTTGCCATTTCAATTTGCAAACATTCAAAACCAATGTTCATCGACACCTCCTTTCTCTCCCCTCCTAATTTCCCCCTCGCCCGTGCTGTGTTTAAAACATTATAAGGGTCTCGTAACATACCCTTGAGCGCGAGTGTATTATAAAACAAAAAAAAAAAAAAAAAAAAAAAAAAAAAAACTCGAAAAGAAGAAATTTTAATGACCGTTTCTCATCCAACGATGTTTTTGAACTGGCATGTCAGTAGAGTTAACACAAAAGTCTCTTGTATATTTGAATTTATTTAGACGAATTTATGCTCGTTTTCTTTTATTTCTTTGAAGTGATCACTCAAATTTTTAATCTGTTTTAAACACTGAGTTAAATCAATTTATTGCGATTGCATTGATTTGGAAAAAATATCTGTATGTTTTTTTTTTTTCGATAAAATTTTGTGTCAAACAACAACTCATTGAAACTTACAACTCTCAACCATCCCTGCGTACGTGTTGCCGGCATGAATGGAGGGGCCCTACAATTTTCCGGCGAGTCTAAAGCTTAGTCTACACGATTGGTAGATCTTACAATATTGTCAGATCTGTCAGTGAAAAACATGCTTACAATGTCTTACAACCGTGTAGTCTTACAATTAATTGTCAGAAAATTTGTCTGACAATTAATTGTTAGATCATTGTCTGACAATTAATTGTAAGAAACCTGACAATCATGTGTACGCTAGCTGACAATCGTGTAATCTTCCAATTAATTGTCAGAAAATGTATCTTACAATTAATTGTAAGACGGTAAATTGTAAGGTATTTGATAATCGTGTACACACACAATTTATTGTCAGGCCTGCCAATTTTTATCGTTGCCTGACGTTTCTGACAATGAAGAAATTGTAAGATGTTCGTTTTTTAGCATCATACAATTTTTTCATTGTCAGAAAATTTGTAGCCAAGGTTTAATTGTCAGTTTCCATAACCAACAAAAACTGACAATTAATTGTGTGTGTACACGGTTGGTAGAAAATCTACCAATCTCTTACAATTAATTGGTAGGTATTAAGCCGGCTATCTGAAAATGAATTGTCAGCCAACTTCTGACAATTAATTGTAAGAGATTGGTAGATTTTGTACCAACCGTGTACACACACAACTTATTTGTCAGCTCATTGGTAGATAATTGTCAGACATTGTAAGATCTTACAATATTGTAAGATCTACCAATCGTGTACACTTAGCTTAAGTGTGTTAAATGGTAACCGCTTTCCATAATAAGAGAAACTCTTGGAGGATTTGTCACTTCTTAGCAAGAGACAGTACCCCTGAAGAAACATTTTCTGTGACCTGGTTAATTAACCGCCATAGTAAGAGGTGCAATCAATCACTCAAATTTATGAAACTTCGTCTTTCTGTTAATGATATCCCATCTAACTTCCGTCAGGGCTGTTATATTTCTCAAGTGCAGATCTGAAGTTCGCTGCGTTTTGACGATTCCAGTACTTCTTCTCAAAATTGAAATTATTCAATTCTCAAAATTATCCGTGTGTAGCAACAAAGTTTCTTTTTTAAAATCCTTTGTATTTTTGATCTCATAACTTACTTATGTACTATATATTTCAGCTTTAAGTGCCAGCAGACTACTCCTTTTTTCTTAGGTTACATTTATGTAGCAAAATAAAATAATAAAAATAAGAAAAAAATAAAATTAATATTTATGTCTAAAGAAAGTTTTGATAATTTGTGCTCATTATTTCAAGTTTTCACCCTTATTTGCTGTTTTCGTTACAGATTTTCGAATACCGTATTATGGTTGTCGTCAACAAAAGCAAATAGAAATAAATCAAACTTGTTCGCAAATTATTTACAGATATTTTGTATGATGGATGCTGTCATCCATCCACCAAAGGCAAGGGAAGCTCTATACTCACTCAAAAGCAAGCTGTAAAATCGATAAATCAATAATATTGAAATATGGCGTTAGGAGAAAAGTTCGAGGTGCTTTGATGATACCAATAAGAGGAATGTATTCGCATTCATCCCTTAAGCTATATTTTCGACGAATTTTATTTCTCTATCCCAATCTTTCTTGATTTTGAAGAGATGTGATTATTATTTTTTTTTTTTTGTGGAGAATTTCAAATCGAAGGAAAAGTTTGGATTGAGTTGAATTTCTCCATTTGTCAGAGATGAATCGGTGCGGAAGAAGTTTGTTCTTTTCATTCGTTTTGCTGGTAGGTATCATGGAGCATTTTCCCCACGCATTCCTTTTTCCAAAAAAAAGGAAAGAAAAGATTTATTTGAGAGTACGGGGGCTATGGGATTTGGAATGTTGTTTTATCTGTTTGAAGTATTGCAAATGGTAGAGAATATGGTGTACATTGATAGCAATTACAAATAAATACCAGCATCTCAGAAGGAGAGAAATGGTTATAAAAGAAGTGAAAACAAATAAAACAATCTCAGGGATCTCGGTTGTGAGTTGTATTGTTAACTTGACAGATATGGAAACTGCTTTGACAGAAAGTAAGGCCTGCTATTAATGAATCGTTGATGTTTGTTTTTGAATGTAAACATTTTATGCCCCGGAATACATATGTTTGTTTTCACTTCAAAGTCTTATGTTAGACGCTTTGAATGGATCTTTATAAATTTATGAACAATTAGGTAAACATTCGTGTAAGACGCGGGTACAGCAATGGCTATCAGCATGGATGTATATAAGCTTCGTCGTCATTAGCTAATGTATGGCAAACTACGGTAGCAAGTTCCTTACATCAATATCTTACCACTTACCCTTTTGAAGAGGAAACAAGAAGACTGCTATACATTTAGTTTTCTCAGACATTTTGATGGTGAATGGGGGCGTATGTGGAATATATTTTAAAAATTGTTTTGGGTGCTTCCTAAAAGAGGATTTGAAACAATACACTACCAGAATTTATATATTTCCTATATCTAAGAAAACTTGTTGTTTTTCTATGAAATCAAATGAAAACTGTTAAAGAAATGTATTCGTCTATAAACAGGGAGTTTTTTCATACATACGATACGTCAAAAAGCCAGGGCATGTAAGCTGTGTCGAGATGGAAAAAAATTATACAGGACATCAAAATATCGTTTTTAAAGTCAAAAATCCATTTTTGAGTATGATAACTTAGGTGGCAAAAAAAAATAGATACTTGTATAGAGTACAAATATATGTATTTCACAAAAAGAGGGGCGGGGGTCTATATCACTTATTACAAAAAGACTTCATAAATATAATATTCATTTAAATTTGATTTTTTTATTTATTTATTTATTTATTTATTTATTTATTTACATCTACAAGCAATTTACAGCTAACAGATTATGGATAAAATTAAAACTAAAGTTATATACATATACATATAATGCTAAAAAATAAATGAAAATAAAAGATTAGCTTTAAAGATATTTCCATAAAAACTTATATCAATACTCATAAGTCGGCAAACTTCATTGAAATGAGTTATAGCTCTAGAAATAGGCTCATTACTACCATAACTGGTCCTGTGGTACCGTTCGAAAAGCAAATTCCTGGAGCGTAGTGATCGAAACGGAGCATAAATTGGCATAATTGAAAGTAAAGGAGGGCATCTTATATGATAACATAATACATCCCTTACAAGCATTGCATCATGAATCGTTCGTCTTGAATCTAAAGATTTAATTCCAAGCAGTAAACATCTAGCTTTATAATCGGGGGCAAAATTCCATTTCATTTTAAAAAATATAAATTTTGTAAATCGCCGTTGAACATTTTCAATACGATTTAAAAGATTCTTAAAGGCTGGATTCCATATAACGTCGGCGTATTCAAGTATAGATCTAACAAGTGATATATATAGTGATATCAACGCATAAGGGTCGGAGAAATCAACACAGTTTCGCTTAATAAATCCAACAAGTGAATTCGCTCTACCAACAATATATTCGATATGACTTTTAAAAGAAAAAGTTGAATCGAGCATTATACCAAGATCTTTGATTTATTCTAAACGAGATAACAAATTAGATTCAATCAAATAGTTGAAGACAATGCGGTTACTAGAATTATAAAATGAGATAACGTTACATTTCTTTATGTTCAATTTTAATCTATTGTCGTTACACCATTCAACAACTCGGTTTAAATCAGATTGTAAACGATAACAGTCGTCAACGTCTTTTATGTCCAAAAATAATTTAAGATCATCTGCATATAAAAGACATTGGGAATGTAGAATAGCTAACACAATATCATTGATAAATATGTTTAAAAGGAGAGGACCAAATGACTCCCCTGTGGAACACCAGAACTACATTTTATAGACCTCGAAAATGAATTATCAATTAAAAGTTTTTGAGACCTACCAACAAGGTAAGACGAAATCCAACTAAGAAATTTAGAGTGAAAACCAAATATCTCAAGTTTCCTTATCAGAGTTAGATAGTCAACAGAATCAAAGGCTTTGCTAAAATCTGTATAAATAGCTTCAACCTGACACTTTCCCTCAACGGAGTTAATCACATATGATGAGAAAAGAGCCATGTTAGTAGTGGTAGATCGCCCAGATATAAAACCTACTTTATTTTTGACGATACTTTTTGCTGAGAGTTTTGAAATACCTCTGCAATTTTCAATTAAGTTCTTAGACCCAGATTTGTAAATAGGAACTAGCTAAGAGATTTTTCAGGTGTTCAGAAAAACTCCTTCAGCTAGAGACTTATTAAATATTTGAAGCAGAGGATAACAAATTGAAGAAGCACAAGATTTGAGAAAAATGAGCTTAACTTAGTTTTGAGAGATTGAAGTCCCGAGAGAATTTCAAAACGACTTAACTGTAGTTCTCCAATATCAACCTTACTTGGAATATTAGGCATGTTTGAACAGTTATTCAAATCAGGGGTTGAGTAAACTGATTGGAAAAAGTTTGCGAACAATTCAAGTATAGAAGTATTATTTGAAGCTTCAATATTCTTAAACGACATATTTTTAGGAAAACCAGTAGATTTTCTTTTCTCATTAACAAATGACCAGAACGAATTACAATTTCCTTTAATATTACTTTCAACATTCATGATGTAACACTTATGAAGGAACTTATTAAGAGTGAAAAATTCTTTACGCAATATACTAAAGGAAGCATAATCTAACTCATTTTTGGATTTTTTATATTTATTATAAGCTTTACGTTTCACGTTTTTAAGATTAGATAACTGCTTATTATACCACGGAAGCTTTGGTAGTTTAGTGTTCAGTTTTTGAGCCAGAGGTATAAACTTTGAAAAACTCTCAAAAATTATCGAAGTAAATCGCGTATACATTTGTTCAAGAGTCAAATTTAAAAATTCATCAGACCAATTAAAAGTAAAAAGAAAGTTATTGAGATCAACAAAGTTTGCCTTTTTAAAGTTAAAACATTTTGAAGGTTGATTAGGAACAGTGTCAGAAAAGATATACATTTCAATTTCAATAAATAATTCTTTATGATGAATAGATTCATTTAAAAGTGAAAAAGGAACAGTCGAAACTTTAGCATTTAATAAATCATTACAAACAAAGACTAGACCTAATATTTTATATAATTAATTTAAAATATTATTAATTTGGACGACATTTAATGAATAGAGTCAATAAAAATTGATTCATAATATTTTAACATATTGGAAGCAATTAGCATACTTTCATTATCGATCGGATAAGTTCCATTGTATATTTGACAAGTTAAAATAGCCAAAAACACATACATTATCAAATTCAGAGCAAATATTATTAATAAATTCAATATTCATAAGATGTTTTTCATACAATTCAACATTACTATTTGGAGCAATATAACTGATAATAAAGAATAGAGAAACATTATGCGTGGTATAAAGGTTAATAGAAATACACATTTGCTCAACATCCAAATAACGCAAAGCTAATTCTTTACATCTAAGTGTTGACCAACCAATAACCATTATTCCTCCTTCACGCTCAGTTACAGTACTACATCTGTCAAGTCTGTATACGTTGAATAGGCGAGAGTCAAAAAGTTCAGATGAAGATATTCCAGGATGTAACCAAGTTTCGACAATTATAATCACATCGTAATCGAGATGACTTGAGTTGTTGAATAGTTTAGATACTTTTGTGCGAATGCCACTAGCATTGTGGAAGTAAACATCAAGTGAGGATTTACTGCATTTTATCGTTTGAACATTATCACGAAATTTCTTTGGGCTATAGCTTGAGGGCATCACAGAGCCCTCTCTTCTTGCGAGTTTTTTTGGCTTAAACAAGAACGGGCGTATGCTGAGGCCTCTTGGCCAAAAAGTATCAACATAGATTCGTTTAGATAATTCGAAGGAAACGCCAATCTTAAAATTAACAAATCTAAAATTACGATCGGAATCTTCACTTTTGATTAATTTATAGCATAAAATAGCAGTTGAGTCAACTCCAAGGTTAGTGAATATGAAATTGACAATCCCATCAACGGTGGTAGCGGGGTGGAAACTTCCAATATGGAACCATTTTAAATTTCTAGCTATTTTAAGATCATGGCATTGTAATTTTGAACCAACGATTACCTTTTTTGATGTGATAATTTGACCATTAGAACTACCGCCAACATTTTTAACAGCATCAGCAACTACACCATCAGCATTAAAATTATCGAGAGCAGCAGTACCAAGACCATCAGCATTACCAACACTTGCAGAACCTGCGACAACTGCGGCACCAACAGCATTTCCATCATCAATAACGGCATCAAGACGAAAAACGTTTTCAGCACCAACAGCATTTTTATCATCAATATTATCAACAGCAATTGACGGAACGACACCTATGGCACCATTATTAGACTTGCCATGTTCGTCGCCAACAACAGGAGCAGCAGCATTACTATTAACATTATGAACATTATGATTTCCACGCAAGTTTCTTGAAAAATGAACAAAATTAAATTTTGTCCCTGTATTATGACTTTATTAGTAAGAGGAAACATTTCCATTAGCTATGGAACACAACGTGTCGCTCAAATGGCTGCCACTGCTGGTCATGGGTCTTCAATTGCTGAGTCAATTTGGCCTCATAAGCGAATAATCCGAGATCTTTGTGCAGGATTCTCATCGCTAGTGCGTGAAATGTTCAGCTATTGAGATCGCGTGCGAGTTGATGTTCGTGAATTGAGTCTCACACTACCGGCTACAGCAGGCACATTTTCGTATGTGCTCACCTAACGACTAAAGAGACAATGAGTGTTGTCCACTAGAATACCAGTCTCAAAATCCTTTTGCACAAAATTGAGTACAGCAGGCGCGGTTGGTGTTACATTTCGGCGAAAACTTCTTTTCAAAAAACGCACTCTTTGGGCTATTTAGCTCTCACTTTGGACAAAGTAGGAAGAACCTCGAACCTAGATCACCGCACCGGCTGATGATAGTCTTTCTTTTGGAAAATGTTAAAAAATTAAATGAACCTAACGTAAAATAAATCAATTGAGTCCTTTAGGCTCTAGTCATACAGAGTTCGTCAATCAAAATAAGACGATCTTGCATTTTTACCAGCGATAAATTAGGAACTATGTAAATTGCAAGTTATGCCTTCGTAAAATAATCGATCTCGCGATTTTGATAAGACTTCATATTAAAATAATAGATAAGACGAAAAAATTGGGTCTCGCAATTCCGTCTGTCTGGTTATCTGTTCGACTACAGCCCAAACAGCTCGCCCGATTTTCTCTTAACTTAATAAATAGCATTTACAATTTTTTCCCCAAAACGTTTTTCGATTAGAAATTAAGTAGCTATGATTTTATCATCAGTAAGTTTTAATTATATAAACATAGTGAAATGTGTAGTTTATAACAACTTCTGTAAGTAAATTCCTATTTAAGTTATGAGTTCGAATTTTGTGAAACACCCAAAATCTCAAATGGGGAAAAGGTCATGAAGACTATTAGAAAATGTAATTAAAGAAGTCGAATGATATCGCATCTCCTTCGCGAAATTTTATTCATATTTGGAATAGTTTTGAAGAGATGTTCTTATCCTCTTGCTCCCTCGAAATCGAAATGAAACCTATTTAGCAGGTATTGAAAATGGTGCTTTAAAAAATATCCATTTCCCTGTTACCTCCACTGTTTCGGATCTTCAATTTAACTGAACGAAGAGGCTGGTTATGCAGAATTTTTTCATCAATTCTTCTCGCTGTATACTCTTCCCTCGCTGCTCTTACACTTTTTTACTTTTACGACTTCCATACATCTTCTTGCACTATATTATACAACACGGGTTCTTTCTGAGCCGTTGTTGGTAGGGTTTGTTGGTTTTTGGCAACCTTTTTGATGACATGACGGTACTAACAGTAACTCCTCTCTTTAATCTTTGGCAACTCAATGTGTGCTCCAAATTTTCAAACATAAGGAACGTCAATATAAAATTTGAAGAAATTTCATTGATGCATTATAGCTCTAGCTCTATGTACCTATGTACCTGTACAGACGGACAAATAGATACAAAGCCTGACCGAAGTTATGACGAAAAAAAACATATTTTTTGAATTGCCAATGATCGTGATGTTAGTTTTGAGTAAAACATGGAATTATTTTTAGCGCACAATTATATCCATATGCTGGGAGAGGCAAGAGCTTTAACAAGCCAATTCAGGGTAATCTCATCAAGAATTTTTTTTATTTTTATAAATAGCTTAAGTTGGTTCTAGTTTACAGAAATGCCGACAGATAGATCCAGCTGCAGTAAGGGTATGTCGAGATGTTCCATTGCTTCAAATAATTTTTTTTTTGCTGACGAATTCGCACTATGACTCGGAGTCAGAACTGCCTACATCAATTTGTATAGTTTTGTGAGTTCTTATTGTTCAAATTTCCTTCGATTTAATGAAAAGATTTTAATTTTTTCAAACATAAGATCCCAAATTATTAATTTTTGTATCGACAGTAAATTGAGAATTGTTGCCGAAACCTTTGGAAAGAAAGTCAATATCTTTCTTAGATTTGCTTCTCAATTATTAATGAAGCTTATAAACCGCATTATTTTGCTTCTATTTGACACTATCCGCTACAAAACTTTCGTTCTTTGACAAAATATTGAAAATTTCAAAGAAATATCTTCAAAATTAATATGGAAATTCATGCTTTTCGAAATTTGTATGCCATTCCACTGACAAACATTTAAGATTTGGGGGACCCGTGTCCACTGTTTTCGTAATTCAAAAAACAGCCTTTTTTTACACCCCGCTTAAGTTGAAAAGTACGAGTAAAAATCTGTCAAGTTCCTTTGCCAAAGGCATTTTGTGTGTTTTTTGGTTTTTTAGACAAATTTTCTTAATAAATACAAATATGAGGATTTTATTTAAAAGAGTCATTCGTCTCGTCCTTTAAGTTTTTAATATTTTAACGAAAAATGTAATAAATTCCTTTTTGCTTCTGAAATCTGTGTGGGGTAAATGAATTGCAAATTTAAAACCTCCTTCTATCCGCCATGTTTGAAGGCATAATACCTATTTATAAAGTGCCTCCTACCTTCCCCTTCGAGCTTCCGTTTTATTATAAAACGAAATTAAATTGTTACGCTTAATTTTTATTCATTTGAATTATTATAATCGGTGTACCTACCAACCCTCTTCGTACACGTAGAGTAATAGGTAGAGATGGCCTTCAGGCATAAACCTCCATAGAATGCCCGTGCTTCGGGTGATTCTGATGGCAAACCTCCTGCATAAATTACTCAAAGGAACTCCCTCAATTTAAATCCATTCTATGATATGAATGTAGCCCTGTTTAGTCCTTTCTAAATGGACACGACGATCGATAAAATCCCTCGCATTGTTACACGGCTAACACACCGACACGACGACGGACGATGTGATGCCTGCATCGGAAGAGCATGAATGCAATGTCACACACCATGACATAATGCCTCTCACAGGATAAATACCTTCTCACACCTCATTAACTGTCAAATTCACATTCACCATCTGTCAACTGTCAAGTGTTACGTGTAACTTTCTCTCCCTCAACTACAGCTGTGTTTGTGAAAAGCATAAGGACGACGAGTATAATATCTGGTTAGGTGCCATCTTCTTCCTCAAACTGTAAATGTGCATAAAGTGCAGCGGAAAACAGTTTAAAACTTCAAAGTTTAAATTTAATAAAGCTGAAGTTTGAAGTTTCGCACTGAACTTGGTTGCTTCACACAAGTTCTCCAACAAAAATTATTGACAATTAAAGTGGTGATTCCTGAGAGTACAGAAGCTGGAGTTCCATTGCTGCATAAAAAGAGGGAGCGCTGAACAACATTGCTCCTTCATTTTGTCGTTCAACAACAAAATGGTTGCGGCAAATTAATTTCTCAAGAGTGTCAGACTCAGCAGCAGATTGCCGGGGCTGTGGCTGGATTGGAGGGTGAGTAAGGGCTGCAAGCAATATAGACAGTGAAAAGTTTTATTCTGTCCGTTCACAATTCGGAAACAATGAATGGGGATCCTTTTGCCCGACCAGCACCCACACACACACACCCCCTGACACTTCCGGTTTTAAACGAGATATACCTACCCACCTATCCCGGCTAATGTGAGTGCTTTCGGAGGATGGTCCATGGTTGGTCACGGTGTATGGAACACTCTCTCATTGTCTATTGAAGTGCAATTAGTGAGAATGAAAAGTTGGGTCGATTGAGGTATCCTTAGGATAAAAGGTATTCTGTGCACAGGTAAAACAGGGAGTTTATTCTTTTTTTATTGATATTAATGTACGCGAATTGAGGAATCTATATTAAAACTTAATTAAAATCCATTCATGGGAAATGTGTCCAATATCTATGGAGATGTTGCCAAATTAATTAGGAACTTTTAAAATGGATCCGTTTTATATGTAGACTATTATTTTCAATGAGTCGTTAGAATTAAAGTCCTATTTGAATTAGCGAGAAGTAAGTTGTGCATTGGTATACACATTGAAGTCGATGGAAATTTCAGACACTTAACACCCAATTTTTGTAGATATTGACTTGAGGGTCTTTTCAAAGTAAAATTTCGAATCTGGGAAGAACTGTATAATAATGTAATAGGATATTTGTATGTCCGATATTGGCACTACAGAAAAAGTTCTGCACTTACGAAAAAAAAAAATCGAAATTGAGATTTTGATTGGACTCGACTTTACGATATTATAGAAAATGAATAACGTACGATTCGAATTTTATCCTCTCTCTCTCTATGTGTGTGTACGTGTGTACCTTTTCCTACAGTGATGGCTGCTAAGGTGATTATCTTAAGACTTGATAATTAAGGTGGAGTGAATGAAATTGAATTTTTTGCAAAAAATAATGGTAGCATAACGGATACCAAAAAACTTATTTAACTTAAAAATAAAATGCACGACTGGGTCGTAGGAACTTGGAATTTTAAAAACGAATGTTGTTAAGGAAAACTATTCATAAGGATAAAATCAATTTCTAGATACTTTTAGTAGTAAGATATAAAAACAGAATGCTATGCAAATATGAATTTATGCAAGAACAAAAATTATAAGTCGTTGTAGTGGTTTCTTAAAAAAAAGCTTTTATATACAAACTTTTTTAAAGCTTTTTAAGAAAAAATTTTGGTACGCCAATTTAAAGTTTTTATTATTGTTCGAATAAAAATTAAATTTACAAAAAAAAAAATATTGAGCAGTTTCTGCGATATCGAATTTTCAAAAAAACAAAAAATTGATTTTTTTTTTTGAATTCAAAAAAATTTGTATTTTAAAGTTTTTAAATGCAATGTTTTTTAGACTTTTTAGAAGCTCCTCTATAAAAATTTTCATTAAGATCCGTTGTGTGGATAATGATCAATTCAAAATTCGAAAAAATGGTTCTACGGTAGGAACAAGCTGTAATATATTAATTTCAAAATTTTTTTTATTAAATTAAAGATCGTAAAAATTAATTGAAAGAAAAAAAATACGATTTTTGAAAACCATTTTTTTTAATTTTTTAGCATTTGTATGGTAGGTACCTTTATTTTTAGGTAAAATAAATTTTTTTTTCTCACATCTATTGAGAAATTTTTATTTATCAAGTTTAAAAAAAATCTATCATGGGGTTTTCGAAATATTGAGTTTTGAAAAAAAGTTTTGTTTTAAAAATCCAAAAGTTTTTTTTTGAAAATTCGAGTACACAATTCTATTTATGTTTTTGGGGAGCAAAAAAAATTATCAAAATCGGTTGTACCGTTTTTGAGAAAATCAAAAACAAAACAAATGGTTCCATGGGGAGTACCCTCAATAACCATTTTTCGAAATTTTTTTTCAATCAATACCTAGCTTTAATTAAATAAAATTTTTCTGTTTTTATTTTTAAAATCTGTCGAACAGTTTTTGAGAAAAAAAAATGTTTATAAAGTTTCGGAAAAAATTCGTATAGCAGGTACCGTTATTTTTGGTCTTAAAAAAAAAAGAAAAAAACGTTTGGGGGGAAAAAATTAAAAATGATATCTACAAAGTGTAAAGAAAATCGGCCGAGGCGTGTAGCCTGTAGTCGAACAGACAGACAGGCAGACAGACAGACAGACAGACAGAATTGCGAGACCCACTTTTTTAGTCTTCGCTATCATCGTAATGTCAACTTTGATCAAAATCTTGAGTTCGATTTTTTTTTACGAATGCATAACTTGCCTCATACTTATAGTACCTATAAGTCGCAATTAAAAACAATAATTAAAACTCTGTGTGTCAACAGATATTAAAAAAATTTTGAAAAACAAATCTTATTACGGCAAAAATTTACCGCAACAAAAATCACTCTTTCAACTGTCCAAATCCTTGTTCCTGCCTCTTCCATTTCTTCTTTTCCCCTACAGGTTGCCAATTTTTAAACGAAAAGTGGATGTGTGATCCACTTCTTTGTAACCGACTGGCGGTCGATCAAGCTGGTCCCCAAACGCCAACATTATACATATTGACAAACGGGCAGTCTGCTCAAATTTAAGACAAAATATGCGCGGATGACAGTTGGTTCCCGACGCCAAAGTTACTCCTTCTGAGAGTGGCAGCTGGCCCAACATATCTTATATAAAAGTGAAAATTGGAAATTACTGTCAATTTCTTCTTTCTTACTTCGAATAGTTATATTTGCCTTTACACCGATTTTCCACTATTTCTTTTTACTTGCGATATACATACAAACATAGGTACTATAGGGCAAGTTCTGCATTTGAAAAAAAAAAAATCGAACTCGATATTTTGATCAAAGTTGACATTACGATGATAGCGAAGACGAAAAAAGAAATTCTGGCAATTCCGTCTCTCTATCTGTATGTCTGTTAAGAATACGGTGTATCTATCATAAAACGGTTTTTTTTTATTTTCTATTTTCTAATTAATGGCTCTAACAATCTAAACTAAAATTTGTATGCAGGAGCCCCCTTAAATTTGAAATGATATATACAAATATTCGAAAAAGTATTTTTTGGATTTTTGAAGAAAAAAAATGGAAAAATCCATATCTTCAAAATGAGTGAAAAATTATTTTTTTTAAAATTATTTCCCAAAATCAATATGACGAAATACTTCCAATTGGCATCCCAAATTTTGTTCCTGAAAAACTTTAAAGAAATTTCTTATATAAAAAATTAATGTAATCATAAAACGATTATTAAACTTTGGTTGCACAAATTAATACTTTTCTAGCAATCAGACGGCAATTTTATGGATCTGAAGATTTTTATCGCTTTAAATTCACGTTTTATATTTCTAAAATGTATTTTAAATATCAAAGAACTTTTGCATAAGGCTAGTCGCAATCGTTTAGTTTGTGTCAAATCACAAACTTTTTAGTTGCTCGAATAGAGTTGCTCTAAGTGCGCGGTGTTTCATTTTAGCAACTAAACAGTTGCGAAACTAAAAATTGAATGTGCGCGCCTGGCCTAAGAGCAAGTACGTGCGCTCCAGTCGTGCATTTTATTTATTGGAGGAGAAGAATGTTCACGATAAGAAATTAAGTTTCTAAAACTTTCATTTAAATTTCAATGGGTGAGAATACGTGGCTGAATGCACTCATTAAATTGCCTTCCACTGGAAGTCATGCCAGTGGTCGGCGAATTCAATGGCGATTACTATTAGGGGGTGGCCGTGGCGCGATGGATGTGTGCTCGCCTGTCAACCTCATGATCACAGGTTCGATCCCTGCCGTCGTCTATGTCGTTTTAATTCCATTAAAAACCTTCTAAAAATTGTCATCAATGGGTTGCTGGTTTACTCATTGCATGTTGTTCAGGCATAACTAACTAACAACATGTGATTGAGTTAAACTAGTATGCCCAACAAGGATGAACACGAATAAAATAATATGAATTATAAGCGACATAGAAATAAGACACGGCATTCTCCGCTTTAGTTCAGCCGCCATCCCTGGAGATAAAATATCTGAGACAACAACCTTCAGTCTCAGAACATCGTGCCACACATCTTTCCTATTCCTCTTTCTCTTCCTTACAATCACGCCCGCGCTGTGTTCAAACATTTAAAGGGTAATCATAATCCCTTGAGCGCGTGTAGATTATAAAAAAAAAAAAAAAAAAAATAAAGTTGAGGCTTAAAGTGCGAGTACGAGAAGGCTAATGGGTTTCAACTGCATTGCCTCACCCTCGCAATTGTGCTAAGTGTTGCTGATTAAAAGATCTTGAGTTTTATTCCTTCATTTTCTCAAGAAAATAATTGTTTTTAATTTCTATTCGGAAATTTAATCTATTCTTTTATTTAAAAACATTTACACCGTCGGTTTCTCTTCTTCTTAGGTTTGTAATTTCCTCACAAGACAAGTCCCTTGGTGACCCTTTTTCATTTTCAGGTACTACGCCCCTGCATCAACAAATATGATTAAATTAACATACTTGAATTAATTGATCGATACGCTTTTAAACTGCGCTTGCTGTGGTGTGCTTTCTTCTACTTCAAATTCGAACTTGCCTTCGACCATCGTTTTCGGTTTTTGTCATTTGACATTCGCTTATTTTCATTAATTACATAAGTCGTGCTTATCTCAGTTTTGCCGGTCAAGTTTGTGTTGTTCTTATTTTAGAATGACATTAAGTAATATTAATAATTAAACTAATCGATTCGCGGCGGAAAAAGTAGAACAATCTGAAAACACCAAGTATTGAAATTTAAAATCATTCCCAAATATGTATTTTATTCAATATTGTAATTATTTATTCCAAGATGTTTGTTAAGAAAATAAGTACCTAAATGAAATGCTTTTTATAGAAAACTTATTAATAATAAAACTTCTTTAAGGATTTTTCAAATTTGTTTTAAAAAAATGTCCTATTTATTCAAGAACTCAGAATACTTCAGAAGTTAAATAATTAATTTTTATATAATTTCATATATGGTTTTTTAAATAGAGTTTTTCAAACTCCAAGCAACTTTATCAAAAACGGTCTTTGAATGTTAACTATTTAAAAAACTACAATATGCAATGATGAAATAATAAGTATGTTTGACTTTCACTCCAGAGGTCCTCCGATTTCCAGCAATTTCCACATAAGAACAAAAAAATGGCACTGCTTCTTGGAAGGAAGTGGAAAATTTTCTAATAGTATTATCTTGCCATTATCTTATCTTAGCCTTAAAGATTCGAAATACAGGAATGGTTGAGAGTTGCAAGTCACTAACTCATCAATTTTTTACTTGCGATATATGAAGCCGAGAGTTCAATACTGGCCTAACTCCATTTTTCATTAATTTCTGTAAAACAAAACTAAGAAACAAGTTATATAGAGTTCATATGACCTGAACTCGCCCAGGTTCGACCGTGGGTTCATAAGTAAGATGCTGTCGTACCCTTCTAAGACGCAAATATTAGTCGATGCTTACCGACTCTTATAAAAATCACAACAGTGATATACTGTTAAGGTCACTTAAACTTTCAATTGAATTAAACTCAATCACTCCACTTAAACAAAACAAATTTTCTTTATCTTTGTTAAAACAATTTATTTTCAAACACTTGTTTTTAAATTATAAAACAAATTGAAATATATAATATTTGTCTAAAATAAAAAATAATAAATGAAAAAAAAAACATAGATTTGATTTTCATTTTGCAATAGGTATATGCAAAGGAGTTTTGATTTTGTATTCATGATCCTTTAAAATACCCTTATAATTAATTTTAAGGTCAAATAGGTCACGATGCGGAAAAAACTATTTTTTTTTTAAATTTAAAACCTATGACACTAGGCCAAACATTTTTAAATACAGCAATTTACATTTATATTATTTTAATGTATTTAAATTCAGTGTTAAAGGTTCAACGGAAGAAACTTAAAGTTTCAAAAGCCATAAAACCAAATATATGAGCACAAAAGTGACCTCAGGAAGATAGGCCACTCTTGCACTTAAGCTTTTTATTTTTACTTGCGACTTATAGGTACTATAAGGCAAGTTATGCATTCGGAAAAAAAATTTAACTCGAGATTTCGATCAAAGTTGACATTACGAAGCGAAGACTAAAAAAGTGGGTCTCGCAATTCTGTCTGTCTGTCTGTTCGACTACAGCCTAAACGGCTCGGCCGATTTTCTTTAAACTTGGTAGATATCATTTTTATCTCCCCCCCCCACCACACGGTTTTTTCCTTTTTTTTTTTAAGATCAACAATAACAGTACCTGCCATACGAATTTTTTTCTCAAAAACTGTTCGACAGATTTAAAAAATAAAAATACAAACAAATTTTATTTGGTTTTAAAGCTAGGTAGTAATTGAAAAAAAAATTTCCGAAAAATGGTTATTCAGGGTACCTACCCCCCATGGAACCATTTTTTTCCTTTTTGATTTTCTCGAAAACGGTACAACCAAGTTTGATAATTTTGTTTACCTAAAGCTCCCCAAAAACTGAAATAGAATTGTTAATTCAAATTTTCAAAAAAAATTTTTTTGGATTTTAAAAAAAAAACTTAAATTTTTTTTTCAAAACTCAATATTTCGAAAACCCCATGCTAGATTTTTTCTTAACTTGAAAAATAAAAGTTTCTTAATATAATCTACCAAATGTGCGAAAAAAAATTTTATTTTACCTAAAAATTAGGGTACCCGCCATACAAATGTAAAAAAAATTTAAAAGTGGTTTTCAAAACTCGTATTTTTCTCGAAAACAGCGGCTAGAATTTTGAAAAAAAAAAATTATTTCAATTAATTTTTATGATCTTTAATTTAATAAAAAAAAATTTAAATTAAGATATTACAGCTTGTAGCTACCATAGAACCATTTTCTCGAATTTTGAATTTCTCAATAATGACATGACGGATGTTAATGAACTTTTTTATAGAGATGCTTCCAAAAAGTTTAAAAAACATTGCATTTCAAAACTTTAAGGAAAATATTTTTTTGAATATTGAAAAAAAAAACTATTTTTTTTTTTTGAAAAATTCAATATTTTAAAAACGGTTTAACATTTTTGTTTGTGAATTTTTATTCGAACAATAATAAAAACTTTTAATTGGCGTACCAAAATTTTTTCTTAAGAATGTTTAAAAATTTGTTTATATAAAATCTTATTTTTTTAAGAAACCACTACAACGGCTTTATGTTCTTGCATAAATTCGTATTTGCATATTATTCTGTTTCTATCTCTTACTACTAAAAGAGTTTAAAAAATAAAATTTATCCTTATGAACAGTTTTCTCTAGTAACATTCATTTTTAAATTCCTAGTCTATTACATAGGAGCAAGTTCGTGCAACCCAGTCGTGCATTTTATTTGATGTGGTTGGCCAATTGTCATTTGGATAAAATCGAGATGAAGATTTTGATTAAACTTAAGAACGTCAAAAAAGTGGGTCTCGCGATTCTTTCTGCCTGTATGTCCTCAACTAGGCTGTAGCTAATACGTTAAGGCAATTTTTTTCAAACTTAGTTCTTAAGGGTCTTCGGTGATTCCATAGAGGAGAAATTGGTTTTTGATAGTTTCCAAACAAACGGTACCTGACTTGCAGCATATACAATTATACATACATATACATCACAAAAACGTCTCCAACGATTTTGATTAAATAATGTGCGTACATTTTGGTGGAAAAAATTTAAATAAAATGATATTTTTATAATTACCTAGAACAGAATCGTTTTTTTTTTTTATTTAAAACTTTCTCGTTAACAGCTCTTCCAATGTCAATCAAAATTTTTATACAGGAGCTTCTTTGAATTTTAAATAATTTTGTATACAAAAATTTCAAAAACTATTTCCTAAAATATGTATTTGAAATTAGAACACCAAATTTTTTTAAGGAAAAATTTTAATGAAATTTCGTACGTACAAAATCGGATATTAATAATTCGAAAAATTAGACGAAAATCTATGTTTTGAGGTCAAAATATTTTAGGATTGTTTTAGCAATTATTTATGAATTTTATGCACTGTTATTTTATAAACGTTTTTCAAATTCGAAAGTAAATAGTTTTCCAATATGAACTTTGACAGGTGACCATTTGTCAAAAAGTGAAATTGTAGAATTTGGCACGCTCACAAGCCACACGAAATCCACCAAATTGTAATTGTTCTAGAGAAAGGTGTGCATTTTTTGGTTCATACTTTTTGAAAACGACCACCACCGTCAATGGCGAGCACTGTCGGTCGATGATCTCCAATTTCTTTTATCCCAAATTCTTTTATCCAAAGTGGAACGTAAACATAGAAAATTGGTCATCGGGCTGTAGCTTTTAAAAAAATGGACAGATTTCACTATTTTGTAATTGATACAATTTTAGTTTCATACTTAATATCAAAAAATCTGAAAAAATTTTCAAAAAAAAAAAAAATAACATATCCCAAAAAACATTTCCAAATTTTAGGTTTAGCCAAATAAAATTAGTTTTATGGAGAAAAAAAATAAATATTTATTGCTCTTATGTAATTTATATTACAAGTTTCATGTCCGTTTTCGCACTTTTTCTTTAAATATGTATTTCGAGATATCTTTCACAATTTAATTTGAATGTTATTTAAATTAAATATTGCTTTATTTAATAAACGAACAAGAATAAGAAAACAATTTAAAGTGGAACCTCACGTTCACGGGGTCCGATGCGGTCGGTTCCAATTTTTTGAAAATATGACTCGAAATAAGTACAAAATTCTTTTAAGACTACCCAAAAACCGAAAATCATCTTCAAACTTGAAATTAGGATTAAAACAAAAAACTCACAAAAAGAGTTCTTTATTAAAGCTAAAACAACTTTGTTTCAAGGATTTTTTGTTAATTGTTAAGTCTGAGAAAAACAAATCACAAAAATGCGTTCAAATTTAATTTTTTTTTGTTTTGAAAATACTAAAATCACCTAATGTCCGGGATTTTGTACTAAACGTTCCACTGTGCGGGCGGTTCGTGGAACACAGTCCGTGCCACAAGGGACATTTTGAACGATTGATTTGCGAAAATGGTTATCTCACGTGGGAATTGGTCACCGAGCTTGTGCGATTTGAACCCGTTAGACTTCGACTTGCGAGTTTTCTTGAGTTACAGGTCTATGTATATTAATGGACCACAAATCTCAACTGCTATGAAAGCCATCATAATATATTACATTTGTCAAATTCTGCCGGACTTATGTGCCAGAGTTATTGAAAATTAGGCGTTTCGGATGCTTGCTTGTATGATGTTATACGAGGCCTTCTCAGATGAAGAGATTCCTTCTTAAGTCGCACTTCACGAATGTGTAATGTTTTAGCCATCTCTATTTCACACTCTTTCATTTCACTGTTTCAAAATTAAAAACCTATGTTCATCGGTATCTCCTATTTAGTCCTATACTATTTTCAACCTCAACCTCATATTCCTAGAACAAGAAATATTGTAGGCTCCAATAGAATAAGTCTTGAGACAATTAAAATAATGAAATAGCTTTGAATCTACTAAAAATGCATTACGAGTATTTATTGGAATTTATTGAGATTGGACTTTGCCAGGATCATGTATGTAGGTATAAACCATAATGTCTACAATAATCTTCAACAAAAATATATACATATATGTTGGTCAGCATGAATTAACTTTTGCAATAAATACCATATTAATTTATTTTAAGTGCATAATCATTTATTTACGTAGAGTGCATTTTTTGTTGGACAAACAAAAAATACGAAAATAAAAACAATATTAACGAATATTATGTCAATTTCTTTGTGGTGGTTGCCATTTGCCAGACCAAGTTTTAAATTTATTTGGAAAACTTTTTCGAAATATAAATAAAAACTGCTCTGTAGAATCTCTCTTTATCCCACTGGGTATCGTGTCATGTGCTCATAAATTGAACTAATTTATATTTCGTATGCCAAACCACATAAATGACTGATACAGGAAATGACGAATATTTCAAATATGGAACTACATTCCTATATAGTATTGCCCCAATACACTCCATGTCAATTGATAATCTTACGCACTTATCGAAATTGTAATTTTTTAAATTTTTAATATCCACTCATTTTCGAAATACATATAAAATTTTCAGAAAAAAAAAATATTTTGAAATTTATTTTACAAATACTTTATGTGAAATAATGTTAAGAATATTTTAAAGCTTCAAAAAATTTTAAAAATTAAAATAATATTATATTGAATGATAGATAGTACGAACAATATTTCTAAAAATGTTTGGAGCAGTTTACGAAAGAGATACAATTTTCAAAAAACATATTTACGAGTAGCTAGTTTTGAAAAAAAGAACAATTTTTTCTAAATCTTTTTGATATTGCTAAAAATATTAAATTTGAAGTTTCAAAAAATCCGAATATAAATTTTATACTGAGTTCAATTTTTTTAAACTTCTTAAGGAAATTG
Source organism: Philhelius festivus (assembly GCA_963931855.1). Lineage (NCBI taxonomy): Eukaryota > Metazoa > Arthropoda > Insecta > Diptera > Syrphidae > Philhelius > Philhelius festivus. Next base: position 35,267 of record CAWVOZ010000125.1, on the reverse strand, counting down.
ACCAAAATCGGAGTTACCGTTTGTAAGAAAATCGAAAATAAAAATATGATTGTATGGAAAATAACATAAGTAGCCATTTTTCATAAATTTAAAAATAACAAATATTTTCCTTAGTTACAAAAAAAAGTTGGTGTGGCAGGTGTCGTTATTTTTTTACATTAAAAAAAATAAGGAAACCGAACAAAAAAAGCTTGCTACTGAGTACTTTAGACAAACTGCTTAGGCTATAGCCGCACAGACATATTTGTGAGACATACTTTTTTCTTAATGTCAAGTTTGATCAAGATCTCTAAAATAGTCACTCATATTCTGAAACTCGTATTTATGACTCGTATTCGACTACAGTCGTATGTTGATATTCCAGGAGTCGAACATCCGACTTCAATTGTACTAATATTGGGAAACGAAAAAATCGCATACGACTGGTTTCGACTGTTTACGAGTTTCAGAATATGGGTGACTATTAAGGTCAACAGACTGTAGACATGATAATTCCTGAGAACTAGATATTTCTGTAAAGTGTTTAATTATTATTTTTACTTGCAATAAAGTTACCATATGGCAAGTTATGAATTCGTAACAAAATCGAACTGAAAATTTTGATCAGACTTGACATTACGATCATATGGAAGACAAAAAAATTGGGTTTCCCAATTCTGTTTATCAGACTGTTCGACTACAACCTAAGCGGCTTGGCCGATATTTTTAAAACTTGGTAAATAAACTTTTAAAATTTTAATTTACATGTTTCTGAAATATCAAAAATAACTCTACCTGCCATACATTTTTTTTCGAAAGCTTAGATTTTTTTCACTTAGATACTATTTCACAGTAGTTCTAAAAAAAATTAAAAATTTTATATAGCAAAATCTAGCTAATGGTTGAAGGAAAATGTTCGAAAAATAGATATTAATAGCAGGTACCTCCGATAGAACCATTTTTTTCCTTTAGATTTGATTTTTTTGATTTTCGACGTGTTTTGGCTTTCTGAACTACTTCCACGTTCTGGTACAGCTGATAGAATTCGTAGTTTATGTTCTCCTCCCTACGACCTCCTTGCCCAATACCAAATATCCGTCGACGAATTTTTCGTTCGAAAAAGCGTACAATCATCTCTCCCTTTCTGCTTATGTCCAGCACTCAGCACCGTTAAGCACTTCGTCTTAAGAGTAAATTCGTTTAGCTAAGCCGAAGTAGCAGCGGTTTCTTCTCCACCTAAGTATCGTTTGATATGTTAATATTGACTACAAGGAATGTAAATTAGAGATGCCGCGAATAGTGACTCGGCCGAATACCGAACATTCGGCCAACGAAACGATGTGTTGTGCATCTATCTTCTTCGTGACTTTTGACAAGGCACAACAGTTTCTGGGAATGTTTTGAGGAAGTTGCTAAAGACAAAATGATAAAGATGTATAAAAAACTGCCATTGAAAACAAAATAGATTTTTTTTAAGAACTTTTCACCAAGATCGGATGGCAGACCCTTACAAATGGTGGTCAGCAAATACAAAACAGTTTTCCAATTTGACAACATTTGCTGAAATCAACCTCTCGTCTCCTGGTACTAGTGTATTAGTGAGGGGTTATTTGCAGAAATTGTAATTGAATCGGTCATTTCAAAAACCTCATAAGTCATTCAATTAGAATTTTTCAGGAATCAATAAAAACTGTTTCATGCACAAACAAATGAGTTTTAAATGACTTTTTTTATGCTTAATAAATTTTTTTACCACTAAAATACTTAATTAAGCATAAAAAAAGTGGTTTAAAACTAATTTGTTTGTGCATGAAACAGTTTTTATTGATTCCTGAAAAATTCTAATTGAATGACTTATGAGGTTTCTGAAATGACCGATTCAATTGATTTTGAATATAAACGTTACATAAAACGTATGCTACCAACGAATGCTAAAAAAGATGTTTTTATTCACCTCAACTTACCATTAGTAGATTTTAAATACTAAAATAAAAAACTTTAATAAAAATACAACATTTTTTTATTCTCCATTTAATATTCGGTATTCGGCCGAATGTTGTGAACTATTCGGCCGAATACCGAATATCAAAAAAATAAGCCGAATAGGCCGAATGCCGAATAATGGCCGAACATTTGCTGCATCTCTAATGTAAATGATCTGTTTAAGTACTTCACAGTTGCTGTGAAGTTTTGCCCTAATCATTTGACAAATATTTGTTTGTTTGTTGATAGCATGTAATTTATATTGTTCCCGTTTTCTTTCCTGAAATTCAACAGCCCTGAAGGACCCTATTGGGAACATTGGGAATAGCCGTTGATGTCGATATCTTTCGCATACCTCAACAGAACAGATTTGTTGAATATAGTGTCCTCCGTGTTAACGCTTACCCTGCGCACCATCTGCTCTAGAACGAGATTGAAGAAATCACATGATAGCCCTGCCTATCCCTGCCTATTCCCTGCCGAAATCGTGCGCATGTTTTGGAATATTTCAGAAGAGATGCTTTGATTGATGGTTTGTTGCATGCACCCTAACAAAACAGCACCTCTGTATTTGAAGAACTCTGCAGAAAAGCCATCAGATCCTTCAGTCTTGTGGCTCTTGTGCTGCATCAAATATTCGCATGAGCATCTCCTGTAAATCATTTCGGTTGAATGCATTCATCATCATACACGGGGTGGTTGGTAGCCTACGGTAGTTTCAGCTACATCTTTGATGATATCGCGATAGACCAATGATTGTTGGCCTCTGCGGTAAATGAATGCACAGCGGAAAGCTTCTCACTGATGTGCTCTTTGCCAACTTCAGGTATTCTGAGGCGCCCAACGTCAAATTTCTTCTTCGTGGCGGTGCGTAGTTTTTTCCATTTGACAATCTACATAGCTCTGAATTTATCTGCTACTAAGAAATGGTCAGATTCAAAGTTTTCCACTCGAAATAAACGCATGTCTAAGATGGCAGAGATACGTGTCTTGCATCTATTAGCACATTGGCGTTATGGTTGGAGGTTTGACCGTATGGAGAGTGCCAGATTGCTTTGTGGATGCTAAGCTTTGGCAATCTAGTATGCATCTAACGAACTGCAGCTAAGTCTTTTAGTCGGACGTCGTTGTCTTTTCTCGTTTCACGGATGCTGTCCTTGACAGCTAATCCATCCAAGATGTCTTCCTTTATCATTTTAGCATTAAAGTCCCCGAGCATAACCTTGACATCGTACTCTAGACAGGCTTCGTCCAGGAGGTCATAAAACTCCTCCTTGATAAGTTCTTCAGCTTCATTGGTAAGGGCCGTGTGCGCATATAAAGTTTAAATTTTGGAAGGTGGCTTTACTGCGGATTGCAGCCACAAACCACAGGGTGTTTTCTTTTTTTAATCCTGACAGTTAACTTTTTTTAATACTATCTACAAGCTGCAAAAAAAAAATAGATTTTAACTAAAAATAACGATGCCCAGTATATTGTCAAAAAATAAATGTTGTTTCCCTCGCTTATTTTTTACTATCTTTAATTTGATAGGAAAGATTTAGAAAATAAGACACTACTGACTGTACCGACTATAGAACCATTTTTCGAATTTCGACTTTCTCATTATTGGTATAAGGTCTTTTAGTTAATTTTTTAATAAAGAAACTTTTAAAAAAGTTAAAATTCATTTTACATATATCAAACCTTAAAACAAATAATATGTTTTGGATATTAATTTTTTTTTTGAAAATTCGATATTTCATGAACGGGTCAATTTGTATTTTCTATATAAATAGGGAATTAGTATTTGCTTTCCACTATTTTTCTTTGTAAATCTTTTACAAAAAAACTTATATTCTTAGCTTCAACTAGTTGATAAAATTGTTTAAGCGTTTTAAATACTAATTTTGTTCTTCTGAGCATTTTCACTAATAACTTCAAATTTAAAAATTCTTAGACTTTTCAACATACGAGATAGTTCGTTCGATCCAGTTGGGCATCTTCTCTTCCTTGGGACTATCTTAAGTGTAGAGTGTATGTCAATAAGCCAAGAACGATGTTTCAGCTAAAGGGCGTCCCGAGAGAAACGATCAGAAAGCTGCGACTTGAAACACTAAGAAAATGCTCTGATCGAAACAGCACGTAACGCCAAATCGAACAATTGATTTTCTTGAAAGTTATAATCTTCGAAAACGTATGTGAACATAATTTTAAAACTCTTAATTTAAACAAATGGCAAAGTTAAATAAAATCTAAAAGCTAAAATTTATTCACTAAATAAATCCTAAAGTGACGTATACGCCACCCTGAGGTACAACAAACACAACCTTTTGTCTCCATTGTGGAGTTATAATTCATGTGCATCTGGTGATAGTATTTTACCAAAAGAACATTTTTTGTAAAAAGTTTTAAAAAATCTCAATTTGCTTTTAAGCTTTTGAAAAAAATGTCTGCAGTCAAATACCAGATTTGTATACAAATTCGACCTAAATCCACCGATACGCAGTGTAAATTCTCCCTCTAGATTAAAAATTCAAACTTTCAACTTAATATACAAATGTTGCATTTAGTATTCATGATGAGTAGTAGCCTCGAGAAAAATCCCAACAAAAAAAAAAAAAAAAAAAACAACAACAACGATTATGTTTTACGTTTCTGAAAGTGACCGACTGAACATTAAAAATTCCATCAAAAGTGAAAGATATTTAAGCGAAAAAAGGCTTGCGCTCGGGTAGAGTTTGGAGATAAAATTCTAAAGCCTTATGTGATTTTTTTTTTTTTTAAATAACTTTAAGGATAGCGCTCTGTGAAATTTTTAATTACGGTCATGTGGACACTGTCCAAGTTGGCGTGGGCGGTCTGATGGCGAAGCCAAAGCTGGACAACTTTTCTTGTCAAATGTGGACTTGGGATTGGCTTGGCTTATGAGTGAAAGTTGGTTATTTAATTATGCCTAATTGTTGAGTTGGATATTCTCTCAATTGGGCAGGGAAAAGAGGACTTAGGGCTGTGTTTTGTTCTGTGAAAAAAGAAGTCGAGTGGAATTTTTGTTTTTAATTATATTTATGTTTAAATTAATGAGGCTAGCCAACTAACGTGCTCCATCTTCTGTGTGCCTTGAGAAGAACGGAATTGTTTTATTATAAATTTCAATCATAAATTGGATTCACTTCCTTAACGTTGATGGCGGAAGTTGGAAGTTTTTTTTTTGTTAATTTTATTTGTTTATTGTTTATGTTGATGGAATGCTCGTAAATATTAAATTTCTGTCTTTATTTTCGACAGAAAAAATGTGTACCTTGTTTCGGAATCCTTATCATAATTTGGATTTAACTATGTTGAGTTTTAATAGGGGCTCATTGTCGGTCATGTATATCATCCGTACTATTTATTATGGAGAGTGAAGTTCTTTTTTATTTTTTAGTTTTAATTATCCTTTGGAGAGTAAAATAAAAAACCATTTCGAAATAATGATGAGAATTTGTGATTTAAAATCATATTTCATGGAAATTGTTGCAGAGTTATGGTTTGTTGGTTTAATTTGTATAATTAGATATTTTGTGACATACATTCAAAAGAGCGCTGGATGTAATTAACAAAGAGAAAGAAACTTTTAATGAAAATTGTAAACAAAAAGTTTACCAATTTTTGTAGAAAAATATACATATCTGTTTTTAATCATGATAATGGAATTTAAATATAAAAGGAGAATCTGTTTCGGCTTGGGTGAAAAAGTGGAGTTTGTTGAAATTGATTTTAATTCTGTTTAATATTACCTACTTCTGCTTGTACAAAACATCAAGATTAAGGTATGTTGCCGGATAAATAGAATTTGCTCTATAAAATTCAATATGTAGACTACCATGTGATTTCTTAAACAAATTTGAATCTATTCACGACCAAAAATTAAACTTTATGTACAAACATTTTTAAGAAAAAAATTGGATACGATTACTTAACGTTTTTATCATCGTACGAATAAAAATTACGTTTGCAAAAAAAAAAAAAAAAAAACCAGTGTTTGTCATAGCGAATTTAAAAAAAAATTCAAAATAAGTTTTGATATGCAATATTTTTTTAAACTTTTAAGAAGCTTCTCAATAAAAAATTGCATTAAAATCTGCTATGCCGATATTGAGAATTTCAAATTCGGAAAAACAGTTCAATGTAATATCTTAATCTTGATTTTTTTTATTGAATTAAAGGTCGTAAAAATTAAACGAGAGAACAAATTTTTCAAAATTGTAGCCGGCCGCCGAACAGTGGCCCGTTTTGACTTTTTTTGGTTGCAAAAATCTTATCTTCTAAACGAATGAAGATATCGCCATTTTCGATTTTTTATCTTGAAGGTCATTTCCAAGGCTATGAAAGTGATGAGATTGAAAAAAATAAAATGCACGACTGGGTCGCACGAACGTGGTCCTATGTAATAGACTAGGAATTTTACAAACGAATGTTATTAGAGAAAACTCTTCATAGAGATAAAATTAATTTTTAAATTATTTTAGTAGGAAGAGATAAGAACAGAATGCTATGCAAATATGAATATATGCAAGAATAAAAATTATAAGTCCTTGTAGTGGTTTCCTTAAAAAAATAAGCCTTTATAAACAAAATTTTTAAGTTTTTAAGTTTTTATTATTGTACGAATGAAAATTAAATTTCAAAAAAAAAAAAATATTGAGCCGTTTTTGAGATATCGAATTTTCCAAAAAAAAAAATGCTTTTCTTTCCAAAAATTCAAAAAATAGTTTTTTTTTAAAGTTTTGAAATGCCATGATTTTTAAACTTTTTAGAAGCATCTCTAGAAAAAATTTCATTAAAATCCGCTACGTCGATAGTGAGAAATTCAAAATTAGACAAAATGGCTCTATGGTAGGTACAAGCTGTAATATCTTAGTTTCAAAGTTTTTTTTTACTTAATTAAAAATCATAAAAACTGATTGAAAGAGTACCTACCTTTATTTTTAGGCAAAATATTTTTTTTTTCTCACATCTTGTAAATTATATTTTTTTTTTTTATAATTTACTCACGCTCAAGGGAATATGAATACCCTTTAAATGTTTCAACACAGCGTGGGCGTGAAGTTACGGAAGAGAAAGAAGGATAGGAAAGATGTGTAGGTATTGTATTGTATTGAGAAACTTTTATTTTTTAAGTTTAAAAGAAATCGAGCATAATGTTTTCGAAATATTGAGTTTTGAAATAAAAAAATTTGAAACTTTTCTTAAAAATCAAAACAAAATATTTTTAAAAAATTTGAATGCACAATACTGTTGAAATTGCTGGGGAGCTTTAGCATAAAAAATAATCAAAATCGGTTGAACCGTTTCTGAGATAATCATGGGGTACCATGGGTGGTATCCTCTATAACCATTTTTCGGAACATTTTTGTTCAACCATTACCTAGTTTTAACTAAATAAAATTATTTTGTATTTTTAGTTTTTAAATCTGTCGAACAGTTTTTGAGAAAAAAAAAATATTTATAAAATTTCGAAAAAAAATTCCTATGGCAGGTACCGTTATTTTTGGTCTTAAAAAAAAAGAATAAAACGTGTGGGGGAACGTGAGATATCGAATTTTCCAAAAAAAAAAAATGCTTTTCTTTCCAAAAATTCAAAAAATAGTTTTTTTTTAAAGTTTTGAAATGCCATGATTTTTAAACTTTTTAGAAGCATCTCTAGAAAAAATTTCATTAAAATCCGCTACGTCGATAGTGAGAAATTCAAAATTAGACAAAATGGCTCTATGGTAGGTACAAGCTGTAATATCTTAGTTTCAAAGTTTTTTTTTTACTTAATTAAAAATCATAAAAACTGATTGAAAGAAAAACATTTTGATCAAAATGCTAGGTGCCGTTTTTGAGAAAAATACGATTTTTGAAAACCAATTTTTAACATTTGTATGGTGGGTACCTTTATTTTTAGGCAAAATATTTTTTGTTTCTCACATCTTGTAAATTATATTTTTTTTTTTTTATAATTTACTCACGCTCAAGGGAATATGAATACCCTTTAAATGTTTCAACACAGCGCAGCGTGGGCGTGAAGTTACGGAAGAGAAAGAAGGATAGGAAAGATGTGTAGGTATTGTATTGTATTGAGAAACTTTTATTTTTTAAGTTTAAAAGAAATCGAGCATAATGTTTTCGAAATATTGAGTTTTGAAATAAAAAAATTTGAAACTTTTCTTAAAAATCAAAACAAAATATTTTTAAAAAATTTGAATGCACAATACTGTTGAAATTGCTGGGGAGCTTTAGCATAAAAAATAATCAAAATCGGTTGAACCGTTTCTGAGATAATCATGGGGTACCATGGGTGGTATCCTCTATAACCATTTTTCGGAACATTTTTGTTCAACCATTACCTAGTTTTAACTAAATAAAATTATTTTGTATTTTTAGTTTTTAAATCTGTCGAACAGTTTTTGAGAAAAAAAAAAAATTTATAAAATTTCGAAAAAAAATTCCTATGGCAGGTACCGTTATTTTTGGTCTTAAAAAAAAAGAATAAAACATGTGGGGGAAAAAATTAAAAGTGATATCTACAAAATTTAAAGAAAATCGGCCAAGCCGTTTAGGCTGTAGTCGAACAGACAGACAGACAGACAGACAGACAGAATTACGAGACCCACTTTTTCATGTCAACTTCAATCAAAATCTCGAGTTCGATTTTTTTTACGTATGCATAACTTGCCTTAGCACCTATAAACCGCAAGTAAAAAAGGAATAGAAAGATGAAAGAATATTGGTTCTTCATAAACATAAACAATTCTGACATTTATTACAACTGTTATAATTGATCTCATATGTCTCTCATATGTAAGGTTGCTGATTCGTCGAGGGAAGTCGCCTAAAAAGCAAAGTTATATGCTTTAGGCCAATGAGATTCAATTTCCTAGTTGATATCCGGATCAAAGCCTTTTTCTTAATTTTCTAAAGCATTTGTTTTTTAGTTTTAATTTAGTTTTCGTGTTTGGCAAGAAGCCTATTTATTTATTTGGCTTAATAAAGGGTGTTCTTAGAGGAATTCAAATTGGTAACACTGGTTTCTTTGATAGCGGATTTGAAAATTTTCTGTTGTTTTGAGGTTAGTTTAGTTTAGCAATTCATAATGAATAGACTCACACTAAAGGAGCAACGTTTGCAAATTGTTCAAATTGATTTTGAAAAGGTTCAATTCAAGAAACACATCGCGTGCGTTTTATAGGGCTCATAATCGTCCATAAGACCCGAAAAATTTAAACCGGTATCGCAATACGTTTATTTTAATGGATTTATACATATCTCCTGCGACGTCATACAGTGCGCAAAGAAAAGCGATTGCTGATGTGCAGCGTGATGATGATCGCTTGATTTACTGCGAAGAGTGTGAATATTAGACCTCTAGATTACGCCATCTACATTGATGCTAGCAATGTCAACCACATGCTTGAAATCATATTCATATGTGTATGTATATTAATGAGAAACAATTTTTTTTCAAATAAAGCGAATTACATGGACTTTTGTTCTCAGAATGTATTTGGACACTAACCCAGTGATAATTCAGCGAATTATATCAGATTCGTTGAGTCAACACCTTCACGACCGAAACTGTTCAAACAGTCCGAGTGTAATTACATTATATTACCCCGCATGCTATTGCCACTATGTGAACTTGCATTGGCCTTTTTGAAGAGTTAGCTACTGTGTAAACAATGACCCTGCCTGCATCAAGGAAACAATCAGTAAGTCAAATCGTATTGAACCTCCACTCGTATTTGAATTTGGAAGTAAAATTTTAATTTCCTCATATTTTTTTATTTGTCATTCTTTCAATATCGTAAGTTGAACCGTTAGGAAGAAAACCCCTCGGGGGTTGGCGTTTGCATTTTTGACATCATCCGAAAGGACATAATTACCTATATTATAATCATTTGTCTCTGTTTTCAAATTCAAGTTCTTCGTCTCTAATACTCTAACACTGTTTACATCCTTATTCTTAATCTTAACATAATAAACGCAAACCCTCTTAACGATGAAGTTAAAAGATCTTTTAATGAAGACTGTTATGAAATTCTGGATTGAACCTACAGAATCTACGAAAAGAGTCTGGATGACAAAGATTTTTTCGCGGACATTAATGCTAACGTCGGAAAAGAATCGAACTCGAACTTTTGATAACACACATTACAATGATGTAACTTTGAGCATGTCTGGTAGCAGTGTCTGTAAGAATTTAGCCTAAAAGGTTTATTCAACACGTCTTTTTCTTTTCCACAATTTTTTCTTGCGACTTATAGGTAATATATAAGGCAAGTTATGCATTCGTAACAAAAATCGAACTCGAGATTTTGATCAAAGTCGACATTGCGATGATAGCGAAGACGAAAAAAGTGGGTCTGGCAATTCTGTCCGTCTGTCTGTTCGATTACAGCTAAACGGCTCGGCCGATTTTCTTCAAACTTGGTAGATATGAGTTTTAATTTTTTTCCCCGGATATTGTTTTATATTTGATTTTTTAAGACCAAAAATAACGGTACCTGTCATACGATTTTTTTCGAAATTTTATAAATATTTTTTTTCTCAAAAACTGTCCCAACGATTTAAAAAAAAATTTAAAAAATTTAATTTAGTTAAACCTAGGTAATGGTTGAAAAAAAAATTTCAAAAAAATGAGTAGGTAGTTTTGGTACCCCTTTTGGGACCATTTTTTTTGTTTTTGATTTTCTCAAAAACGGTACCGCCGATTTTGATCATTTTTTTATGCTAAAGCTTCCCAGCAGTTTGAATATTATTGTGTATTCAAATTTACCAAAAAAAAAAATTTTTTGGATTTTAAAAAAAAACTTTCAAAAATTTTGTTTGAAAACACAATATTTCGAAAACCCCATGCTCGATTTTTTCAAAACTTGATAGATAAAAGTTTGGAAAAATAATCTACAAGATATGAGAAAAATAAATTCATTTTACCTAAAAATAACGGTACCCTCCATACAAATGTTAAAAAATGGTTTATCGTATTTTTCTCGAAAACCGTTCCGAGAATTTTGCTTAAATTTTTTTCTTTCTATTATTTTTTAATATCTGTAATTCAATAAAAAAAAAATGAAAATAAGATATTACTGACTGTATCTACCATAGATTTTCAAAAAAATTGAATTTCTCATTATCAGCACAACGGATTTTAATGAGATTGCGTAGAGAGAAGCTTCTAAAAAGTTTAAAAAACATTGCATTTCAAAACTTTAAGAAAAATATTTTTTTGAATTTTGAAAAAAAAAATAATCATTTTTTTGTTTTTTGAAAAATCAAGCCGAAAACGGCTCAAAATTTTTTTTTTGTAAATTTAATTTTTATTCATACAATAATAAAAACTTCAAATTGGCGTACCAACATTTTTTCCTAAAAATGTTTTAAAATTTTCTTATATAAAACCTTATTTTTTAAGAAACCATTACAAAGACTTTTAATTTTTGTTCTTGCATAAATCTATATTTGCTTGGCATCCTATTCTTACCTTTAACTACTAAAAAAGTTTTTTGTTTTATTTTATGCTTATGAACAGTTTCGCTAATAACATTCATTTTTGCAATTCTTAGTCTTTGACATAGGAGCAAGTTCGTGCGACCCAGTCGTGCATTTTATTTTTTTTTTTAATTTAAGACGAATCGTTATGAAGATTTAAAAAAAAAATCTTTTAGAAAAAGATAGCTACATGGAAACATGGATTTTATGGTATCTCTCATGGAACAATTTATTTTGGCTTTGGTTTAAAAAAAAAAGCATGTTCAACTGATTTTGATAACTTGTGTACGGTTAAGCTCATACAAATTTTAATAGTACATTATGTATTTGAAATTTTCATTTTTTTCTTTTTCTTTAAACTCATGTTTCGAAAACTTCGAAAATTGGCGTTTCGTCCCGGCAGCGATCTCACGTAGCCTCATCAGTTGACTTGTGACGGCCATATCAATACCAAATTTTTGTTAAATTCAGTTCATTCTACATCGATCTTTTGATCTTTTGTTGACGAACCCATTCATACACAAACAGGTGAATATCCTCGCAAAACCAGTTGGCGAAAACATGTTATTGCCTATGGTCGTAACTCTGAGCTGTTGGGTCAGTTGAAGTTTGAACGGGTGAAGGCCTAAGTTATGACGCGAAAGTTGTGGTCTGCCAAAGGTAGAGTTCTTATTCGTTGCACACAACTGACTGCCTCGGATTCTCATTCACACTCTCACGGACAGCGGCGGTATTTTCAGCAGATTTTGCATTTCGTTGACGTATGGTTGACTACTGGGCAATTACAACCAGGAATCGTTCATAAAAACTGCGTACGCTTAAGTAGGAACAACCTAAGAATAATGACAAGTATTCTCACTGGACACTGCAATCTAAGAAGACACGTAGAGTTACTTGGTATAGTAAGTAGGGACACATGTAGATTCTGTAACATCCATGAGGGAACACTAGACCACATGCTAGGAAAATGTTGTCAACTCATGCACCAAAGGTAAAACCAGCTGGGACAATACTAGGTAGAAGCAGGCGACCTATCCTCCCTGAATGTGCCCCAAATTCTAAAATTTCTAAGAGCAATAGATTTGAAGGAAGATCTGTAAGGCTAGCCGCGCACTAGCAATTTTTAGTTGCGAAACTGCTTGGTTCGAGCAACTAAAAAGTTTGTGTTTTGACACAAACCAAACGATTGCCTAAAATAAGTTCGCCATTTTATTGAACATATAACTATCTGCAAATTCACGGACATTCAACCAAACAGTTCATCTGTTTTCTTTAAGTAACCAAACAGTTTCGCAACTAAAAATTGCTAGTGCGCGGCTAGCCTTAGATGTCCAGATTCAGGTGGGATACAACAGATCTCTAGGTTGTAGTGCAATACTCCCAATGCATAATTAATTTATTCATTCATGGATGTTAGCGGATTATTAGCTGAACCTCACGACTCGAATTTATTGACCTGTCAGAAGGACGATTATGGTGACCGTAAATTGGCCGAAGTGCCATTTTTTGGTTTCGAAAGTAGAGCTAAATAAAACACACACAGCGATACATTTCTGATGACAATTTTATTGCATTAGAAAATTTGGACTTTCCCATTAAGTGTGAAAAACAAAACCATTAAAATTGGGAAGATTCGCAGCAAGCGATTCTTTGAGGTAATTTTTAACCACTTTATCGCACATTTCATGGCGATATCTCAGGCATAACTTGAGTAATGTTGGTTTTTAATGCCTCTAGAGTTCGGAAATTATTCTAGCCCTACAGAAAAAAAATCTAACGGTGTCAATGCTGTTTAACGCTATAGCTAGAACGAATGCCAGATTAGTAGATTTAGCTTAAAAAATCCTTTGAGTTCTAAAGATCTAACTTTTTTCTGCTTCCATAAATTCATACATATTTGCTAAGGAAATCGCAATACTATTTAGCTTTACTACTAAAAGATTTTTTTTAGGCACTTACAAAATAATTGCATGCTTCTGAAAACTTTCTTCTATATTAACTTTTAAGTCTTTTGAACAGAAGAACAAGTACGTGCAACATAATTCATAATTTTATTAATTTATTTATAATTATTATATGTAACTCCAGACAGATTTAAAAAAAAAAAAAATATATTTAGCTATAGTTTTCTTCTTTTTATTAAGAAATATTGGGTATTTTTGCATAACATTTATGCGACGTCTAAATATCCCTTTAAAAATATCTGAACGAAATTGAGTCATCGCTTAAATCAAAGGAAAAGGATTATTTAGTGTACATGTTATAATTATAAGTAAAGGGTTTTTCAACAGGGACGCTACAAAAGTAGAGCGACAGGGACAGCAATCGACGCCATATTTCTTGCCGCTCTTTTGACATTTCTCTTCAGTAAGGTTTGCCATTTCATGATGGAAAGATATACGAGCCAACAACGAGTTGAAATTATTAAAATTTACAACCGAAATTCGGAGTCAGTGGCCTCAACTTTAAGAGCGCTACGTCCAATTTATGGTCGTCATAATCGTCCTAGCAGATCAACAATTGAGCGTCTAGTGGAAAAATTTGAATCCACAGGCACAGTACAAAATGTTCCCGTGCCAGTGAGACAAAGAAGTGCCCGTAGTGTCGAGAATATTGCTGCCGCTAAGGCTTCAGTTGCAGAAAGCCCAAATGTGTCTCTCACACATCGTTCTCAAGCGTTCTCTGTGACGTCGTTGTGGCGAATTTTGCCAAAAGATCTTGGCCTACATCCTTACAAGATTAAATTGACGCAAGAACTGAAGCCGCTTGACCACCAGAAGCGTCGTTTGTTCGTTAATTGGGCTGAGCAACAACTTGAAAATGATTCGGATTTTCATCGAAAAATCATCTTCAGCGATGAGGCTCATTTCTGGCTGAATGGCTTCGTCAATAAACAAAATATGCGGTATTGGTCAGGCAGCAATCCACACGTACTCCATGAGTCATCATTGCATCCCGAAAAAATTACGGTTTGGTGTGGTTTATGGGCCGGCGGCAGCGTCATTGGGCCGTACTTCTTCCGTGATGATCGAGACAGGCACGTTACTGTGAATGGGGATCGCTACCGTTCAATGATAACCGAATATTTTTGGCCCCAATTGGATGATATGGACTTGGAGGACATGTGGTTCCAACAGGACGGCGCCACAAGTCACACAGCGAATGTCACAAACAATTTATTGGAAACCAAGTTTGGAGAGAAATGGTCCAGTCGCTTGGCGCCTCGGTCGTGCGATTTGACGCCGTTAGACTATTTCCTGTGGGGCTACGTCAAGTCTATGGTCTATGCCAATAAGCCAGCGACGATTGATGAACTTCGTACTAATATCGAACTTGAAATTGCAGCAGTATCGGCCGATTTATGATTGAAAACCGTCGAAAATTGGGTTCAGCGTCTGGACTTCTGCAAGCGTGCCCGTGGTGGCCATGCAAAAGAAATCCAGTTCCATACATAATGGCATCGAACGTACATCCACAGGAATAAAGAATTTCATTGATATCCAAAACCGTTTTTGTTTTATTTAAAAAAACTTTTGAAGCGCTCTTATTGAAAAACCCGATACATAACCATTTATGTAGATTTTTCGGGCATCAATCCTTAAATAATTCACTGAAAGGAGGAACTCATTTACCTTCAGAAAGGCTCTTTAACTGCCAAGGGGTTAAAATAAGGTATTTTTATTTGTTTCCTCACGCTTAATTCGTGTTAACGCTGCCCAGTCTTTTCGACATTTAAAATTTGTAAGTTTTCTAAATTTTCAAAATCAGTCTTTGTAATTTTTCGTCACATTTCATAGATACGAGTATTTCAACAATTTTTTTTTAATTCAAAATCTATAGAATAAATGGAGAAGTATTATTTCTTAATTGTAAAATCTAAAGGTTTACTAAGAATACTTTGCAAAAAAAAATGAGTTATTTTCAATGGCGACATATTTAAAAAACAATCGGAATACCATTTTTACAAAATTAAAGTATTTAAATAATTGCTTACGCTTAAATGAAGTAAATTTAATAAATTCAATTAGGAAACACTATTATAATTCTACCTTACGGAGAAATGCATTTACATAAAATCATTTCCAGTTCCATGGATTAATTTATGGTTTTTAAACTTTTTTTTTTAAATTGAATTTCGAGAAATTATATTTCGACCTCATTTTATTTTTATTGCTTGCAGATATTGATTTATGTGGACTACATAAGGTGTGCGCACAAACAATCAATAGTTCTGCTAGCCCTATCCCGTTGGCGAGGTTAATAGCTTCCAATTTGTACATTGAAAATATTTAACAGAAACCATTGCAAAGGCATTCCATGCACACCAAGCCAGAAGGCTTTAAACCCATTAGAAACGGTTCAGTTGAGTGCTCCATTCAAAAAACAAATATTTCACTTTCCTATTCAATTTTTCGTCCGTTCTCTAAATGGGTCAAAATATATATACAAACACAATTTAAGTCATAAATAATAAACCTTCCTTTATGAACTCAAACAATAGTTTTAAGGGATTTACTTCTTGCTTAGCTTTGCATGGGGATGATTTATTTTTAATTTTTGTTAAATGAGTATTAAAGAGTAGGAAATAAAGTATATTTCAAACGCGATGCACGAACATGCTGTTAAGGTTCAGGGCTATAGTGTGATCAAGCATTGGTGGACAAGATTTGATGATTACACAATTACAAATAAATGGATAGATAATTTTTATATTGTAATGGCTTTTCAATATGGGCGGGTAGACGTTGAAATACCTAGAATAAAGCAAGCTTTGTGTGAGGTATAAATACAATTTTTTTTGAGAGCCCAAAAGAAAGAAATTAGCATCGTTCTGTACTGCTCGCCATTGACAGTACGTTTTCAAAATAGTACGGACCAATGACTCAACCTGCCCAAATTCACACCAAATAATACTTTTATGAGGATACATTGTAACCTGGTATACCTCGTTTGGATGGAATTCGTCCCATATACTGAAATTTGGTTTAACACAGCCATTCATCTAAGAATGCACCGTGTCACTAAAGATAATTTTTCGGTCAATAATATTAATTTCGATATTACTGATCAATTCTTCATAATCGAGAAGTTCTGTTAGAAATTAAAAAAAAAATATTGACCTAGGGATGACCTGAAGTCCTTGAAGAAAAGTTTGCTGTGGTCGACCACGACACATGTTTGCTTTAAAAACAGAAAATTTACAGTGCGTTTACTCACGAAAATAACCAAAGAGGAAGGAGTCAAAATATCCCAACACAAAGTTCAAAGGCGCTCGGCAGAAATGAAGTTTATCGCAATGAAACCTGCTCGAAAGCCAAGACTAACGCCTGCAATGAGTTAGAAGCTGCTGGAATTGGTTCGTAAATACAAATATTCAACTGTAGAAGATTGGAATAAGCTACGAGTATTGTTATTAATATTTTGTTTTGCTTCAAATAATGCAACGAAAAAAAATCAATCAAAATGCATTTTCCCAGGTTTGTTTTTCGTATGAATCCAAGTTTTGACTGAAAAGACAAAATTTGTGCGTAGTAGGTAGACCTGAGGAGCAGAACAAACCAGAGCATATTATACCAACAATCAAGCATCATCTATCCATAATTGTTTGGTCGTTAGTATCAGGGAAAGGAATAGGTCTTCTTTAAGTTGTGGAAAATACCATGAGGCAGGACCAGTACAAGAAAGTGCTTGAAACCGTTATGTTGCCACTAATTCGGAAGTGGTTTTTTAGCCATGAAGGTCCAATATTCATGCACGACGGTGCTTCTTGCCAAGAGTGTTACGGCTTTTCTATTAAGATGCTAAGAGATTAGACAACGCTTTCGAAGGAAAAAAGGAAAAAAAGGAATAAGTAAGAAACTCTTATGAAGGCCAACACGGAAGTGTGGATACATATTTTATTTGATATCGAGATTAGCTTAGTATAATACTTATTTTAGTACAAGTAAGTATAAGATGTTTAGTTAGGGATGTGTATACATTAATTCGTTAGTTATAATACTCCTCCTCAACATTAGAATCAGTTAAACTGAATTCCTAATTTGTTAAAACAGTATAGATGTTTTGTATTGGAGACTGGTTTTGTGAGCGCATCGGCAGGCATCCGATCAGATTGTAAAAATTTAATTTCTACTGTCTCCTCTTCAATGGCCTCTCTTATATAGTGGTATTTATAATGGATGTGTTTAGTTCTGGAATAATATGATCCGCCCTTGGCAAGGTGTCCAGCACTTTGGGAGTCACAGTAGATAATAGTTGGGGTGTCAATCAAGTAGCCCAACTCATCTAACAAATATCTTAAATAATGGGCTTCTTTCGCAGCACATGTTAAAGCGATGTACTCAGCTTCAGCACTAGATGTAGCTACGACGCGTTGCTTTCTAGACTCCCAACTGACTGCAGCACCTGCAAGAATAAAACAAAACCCAGTTTGAGATTTCCTATCATTCAAATCTTCCGCCCAGCTCGCATCTACAAAGCAAAAAAGTGGTATATTTGTTTTTCTAAATATAATTTTAGCATCCTTAGTTGTGTTTAAATATCGTAATAACTGACAAGCAACGTTCCAATGTTGTTTTCGTGGATCCTGACAGAATTGAGAAAGCATGTTTACGCTGCATGCAATATCCGGTCGGCTAAACACCGCAAGATGCAAAAAGGCTCCAATAAGTTCTTGGTACTTGGTTTTATCAATTTTTAGATTTTCTCCAGGAACGGTTGGATCCTTTTCTAATTTCAGTTTACTTTGCATCGGTAATTTCATGTTTTTCGAGTTTTCCATATTGTATTTTATTAATAAATTTTTAATATATCCTGTTTGAGAAATAGATATATTATTCTTATTTGTATTTATTTCAAGTCCTACACATAAGGAGGGCTTTCCCAAATTTCTTATTTTAAATACAGAATTCAAGTTTTCTATTATGTAGTCAATGTCTTTCTGATTTTTCGATGCAATAATCATGTCATCGACATAAACTCCAATAATTGAAACTTCATTATCTTTTCGTTTATAATAAATGCATTTGTCATAATTTGACTGTTTAAATTCAAATTTGTTTAGAGTATCATCAAGAGTTTTATACCATTGTCTACCTGATTGTTTAAGACCATAAATTGCCTTTTTTAAAAGACAGACTTCATTTCTATTGCCGTTGTGAAAACCTTCAGGTTGTGACATAAATATCTCTTCATTAAGGTCGCCATTCAGAAATGCGGTTGAGATATCCAGTTGGTGTAGCTTCAAGTCATGTTCCACAGAAAGAGCATATATTATACGCAAAGAACTTTGCCTTACAACAGGTGCGTAAGTGTCATTGTAGTCAATACCAAATTTTTGAGCGAAACCTTTGGCTACAAGTCGCGCTTTTCGCCGTTCCACGCTTCCATCAGACTTGTATTTCGATTTAAAAACCCATTTGCATCCAATTATATTTCTCCCTGGTGGAGGAATGCTTAATACCCATGTTTTATTTTGGATCAATGACTCATATTCCTCATTCATAGCGATTTCCCACTCATGACAAAATTTTGATTTTTTAGCTTCAGAAAAACTTTTCGGATCATGCTCTCGAACTAAGTTGACTGATTCAGAAAGATAATTTTTCTTACTTCTAAGATTGTGTTCTCTTTTAGGATGTTCCATATGCATTTTTTCGCTTTTATTATCACCTGTGTCCGTATAAATATCATCATCTGTTTCCGTGTCGTCATCAGCCTTTTTTTCTTTATCATGATCAACAGCTTGTTCTTGTTCTTCTTTACTTTGCCTTATACAAAATTCATAACAATTTTGTTGCTCCGGATAATCAAAGTCTTCAATAAATTTCACATCACGACTTTTAATAACTGTTCTAGTACCTCTTTTCCATAAACGATAAGCTTTTGATTCAATAGAGTATCCGACATGTACGTACTCTTCGCTGCGTGGTTCCCACTTTGATTTTCCAGGCTTGTTATTGAGAGCAAAAGCTCTGCTTCCAATTCGCCTTAGGTGTTTGATGACGGGCTTTCGGCCGGTCCAAACTTGTTCTGGAGTCATATTGTGATTCAATGCAGTAGGGCAACGATTTCGTAGGTAAGCGGCTGTATGAACTAATTCTGCCCAGAGAAATTGTGGTAAATTTCCTTCAATCATAATGCATCTAGCCATTTCTATGAGCGTTCGATTCATTCTTTCTGCAATGCCATTTTGTTGTGGTGTATATTCTACAGTAAGATCGCGTTTTATACCATTTTCCGATAAGAAATTAGTGAAATCTTTGCTTAGCAATTCAGAACCATTATCGCTTCTAATTCTCTTAATTTTTCTCCCGGTTTCATTCTCAACCAAAGATTTGTATTGTTTGAAAATACTTAAATATTCACTTTTCTGTCGCAAAAAATAAACGTACACTTTTCGTGAAAAGTCGTCAATAAAAGTGGCGAAGTATAAGCTCCTACTAATTGACTCAATACGCATTGGACCACATAAATCCGTATGTATTAGGTCCAACAGACATTTCGATGATTTTTCATCTTTTGAAGGAAAAGGCAGCCTTATTTGCTTGCCTCTAATACAGGTTACACAATTTAGTTTTACATTCATGAAATTTGGTAAACCTATTACCATTCCTTCTTTGCGAAGTTTATTTAAAGATCCCATATTTAAATGTCCTAATCTTTTGTGCCATAACTCAGCTAAATTCTCATCAATTCTAACTTTCTCGTGTTTTCTATCAGCCGCTTCGTTATTCTTAATTTCATGCTTTTTAATTGTTTTATTACAGACTTCATGCAGATTCTCTTCTAATTCGACTATAAATAATCCATTATTTTTATAAGCTTCAAGTAAGATATCGTTATCTTTTGTAATGCATGCATAATTATTCTTGAAGGTAACACAGCAACCATTATCAGTGGCTTTACTTGTAGATATTAAATTACTCTTAAGATTTGGTACGTATAATGTGTTAAATAAAGAAATATTTTTGGTTTCGTTTTTAATCTTTATTTTTAATATAACTGTTCCTATTCCTGTTATTTCAACCGGTTTTTCATCGGCGAGATGAACTGTACCAACAAATTTCTTCTCAAGGTTAATAAAGAAGCTTTCATCGCAGCACATGTGAGATGTTGCTCCACTATCAAAACACCAAGTACTCTTAGTTTTTGTTGGAAAGTATGCGCTGTTAGCGCTCTCATGTGATTCTTGCCTTTCAATTGCAATAAATCCTACATCTGTTTGCTCAACTAAATTTGACTTATATGATTTTTCCTTTTTAACAAAAACGCGACAATCTTTCATCATGTGGCCTTTTTTTCCACATTTATGGCAATTAAATTGAAAGTTTGACATACCTGGCTTAGAAAAACTTTTCTTTTTTGGATTGTTATACCTGGAGGCCTTAAACGCATTATCAAAGTTACAGTTTTGAGCTTCATTTTTCTTTTCTCCAGCTTCCAACAGACGGGAGCATATTACGTCATATGAAGGGAATTCACACACAGCATCAAAGGCAGCTTTGATTTCCTTATATTCCTGGGGAAGGCCATCCAACAGCAGCACAGCAAGCAAATCAGCATCGAGCTTAGCATCCATCTCTCGCAAGCGATTAATTGAGCAATTGAATTCGATCAAATATTCAGATATGTTTTGATTAGTATTCATTTTTGAGTTAATAATTTTTCGAAACAGTTCTACCTTTTGCCGGGTTCCTTTCCTGTCGTACGTTTTTTCCAAAAAGGTCCAAATTTCCCTGGACGTTTTCATGTTTTTAACAATAGACACCTGTGCTGGTTCCATTGATATGATTAATTCACATCTTGCATCCATATCTCTGTTATTAAAGTCTTCCAGTTTTTCAGGTTCAGCTGGCTCCTCTTCCAATCCCTTTGTGATATTCAGAAGCCTATTCTTATGAAGCACCGCTTCAATTTGTGCTTTCCAAGTTAAATAATTGTCTCCATTAAATAATGGAATTTTACCAGAAAACGTTGTCATTTTTCCAAGTTAATATAATTTTACTTTTATTTTAATAATAATTTCGTGGGTCTGGGCCCATAACCTATTAAGATGCTAAGAGATTAGACAACGCTTTCGAAGGAAAAAAGGAAAAAAAGGAATAAGTAAGAAACTCTTATGAAGGCCAACACGGAAGTGTGGATACATATTTTATTTGATATCGAGATTAGCTTAGTATAATACTTATTTTAGTACAAGTAAGTATAAGATGTTTAGTTAGGGATGTGTATACATTAATTCGTTAGTTATAATATTTTCTCCATTAAAAAAATTAAATATTGAACTGCCCTGGATACTCCCCGGATTTGAATCCCATAGAAAACGCTTGGAAGCTTCTTACGCTCAAAGTTGCAAAAACCCCTATAACAACCAACACTGAGCTTGTGGAAAAGCTTAATTCTAAGTGGCCGAATAATAGCAAGCTCAAAATTACAATTGAAGCGTGTATTACCAATATGCCAAGAAGAATAAAGGCGCTTGTTTCAGCAAAAGGTCAACACACAAAATATTATAATAAAGATGGTTTCTCTTAGTCTATGTTTTTTGTATCAAAAATTGTATTGATTTTTATTTTTCCATTTTTTTCTTATATATGTTTTAAAAAAATGTATATACACAATTTGCAAATTAATTTAACAAGATTTAAATTAATTTAACCGAAACGCAAATTTCTTTAAACTATTACAGCCTTATTTATTAGAATTCGCTAAACTCGTGAATAGTTACCCAAGTAACATCGTTGGAGCTAAATGTTATTTATATGTTCTTAAATAGCTCTGAGAGAGTTAAATGCACGGCCCTAGCTCTATTTCAAAACATATTGCAGCTCTTGGTAAACGAATTTAAATATCTAGCTCTATAATGGAGTTTCTTAACAATCTTTAGATATGTTACATTTAAGAGCTTTCTGCTCGATAAATTTGCTCCATAGTAATGTTTTTATCAGCTGTTGGAAAGCATGTTAGCATTTTGATACTGCACCCTTTAAAATAGCTCTTTAAGAGCAAAAGAATTTTTTAAAGATTTACTTAAGATCTACAAGCTATATCTTCATGTGTGTTTAACAAAATGGCGAATATTTAAGAATTTGTATAAAACAGGAAAAGAAAACTATTAACAGTTCTGTGATGACTCCATTTTTAAAAGAATCATGATAAACACAGAAGCCTTATCCAAAAAAGTGCACGAGCAAAATAAATATTTTTTTCTCAAGTTAAAAATTGAAATAAAAAAAATTTACCATCCACTTAAAACAAATTATTTAAGAAGGGCGTTGTAATATTTCGAAGTACAATATCAACATTTCTGATAAAAATGAAATCGCACTTAGAAATCTCTCCCATGTTGAACGTATTATGGCTTTTAATTATTACCTTTACTCATTGTTCTATGAAAATAAATTTAAAAATAAAAATTATGATGCTAAGATGATTTACCAACACAAATAATAATTTCTTTTCATGTTCAATAGTATGATTTGTATTAATTTACTAATAATAATAAAATACGTAAAGGCACGCGGCTCTATGGCAGTTTTAAAGTGTATATTAAAGCTTTTAGCTGTCAAAACCTACTTCCAAGCATTATTAAGGAGCTAAAAAGTGCTCTCAAACTCAATGAATTAGCTGCAAGTGGGCTCCATGCTTGCTCTAAAGGCGCATCTAGAGCGTGTTTTTGAATTAACTAGCTCTAAGATTAGCTCCGAAAGCGCTTTTCAAGCATTAATACAGCTAAAATTGTTTCTTGGGTATGCAATGCATAAGGACTTATTCATCCACTATACACATTCATATTTATAAAACATTTTCCTACACAGCATAGTTATAATGAGCTTGTGTCAAATAAAGTACTAAAAAGTAAGAATCTATTACATTAAGCTTTCAGAACCATCAGCTGTTTATCAAAGAAAAAAAAAAACATCTTGAATTTAACAAACAAAAATGGAACAACCGAAAGCTAAAATAATTGGAGCAAATAACTTTGATTCATCAGATAAGGTATGTCATTATGTCTATCACAATACTGGTAGTCAAATTGTTATTTATTTTATCCTATAGCTGGAAATAGCTACTCCTCAGAGAAACTTATTGAGGATAAAATTCAAGAATCCAAAACAACAATTGCAACACTAACACCGGATGAAAAAAGAAGCGTGGAGGGAGATCACTAACAAGTCTATTAATATATTTAATTCTCAACAATTTGTTTTTAATATAATAATAGATACATATAACATTTTAGTTTCAATAAATAAAAATAACATAAAGTTTTAGTTTAACAAGAAGCATTTTATTTATTTTTTTTTTTGATAATCACAGTAATTTTATGATGTGAAAGTGAATACTAAAATATTCTTATGTAGCCACTATTCAACCTCCAAACGCGTTTAGCTTATAATGCCTCTATTCATCGTCACATAAGTGTTATAAATAACAATTTTGAGTTTAGGGGCATTATAAAGGCTGTATAGCCTTATGTACTCACTATAATGAGTTTATAAATATGGCTGTTAGTATTTCAATTTAAATTGATTTGTTTAAAGTTTTAATAAGCTTGAGGTTAGATTTTATCTATTTTAGTTCAAGTTAAATTGATTTTAAATTTTGATAAATAAATTTTCGAATGGTACAAACTTGTTTTTGTCTAAATTGCTCCAGCGACTTAAAATTTTTGTGCTTGCATAAGTTCATTCTGTAACAAAATCACAAGACATTCCTTTTTTCAGCTCTAACTACTAAAGATGAAATGGACCTTTAAAATTTATAATTTATGTTCATTCTTTTATATAGAACATTTTTTTTTTAATTTTAAGTCTCTTAAACATAAGAGCACATAGAAATAAGACACGGCATTCTCCGCTTTAGTTCAGCCGCCATCCCTGGAGATAAAATATCTGAGACAACAACCTTCAGTCTCAGAACATCGTGCCACACATCTTTCCTATCCTTCTTCCTCTTCCGTAACTTCACGCCCGCGCCGTGTTGAAACATTTAAAGGGTAATCATAATCCCTTGAGCGCGGGTAGATTATATAAAAAAAAGAAAAAAAGAGCAGGTTCGTTTGATTCAGTTGTGTAATTTATTTTGTATTGAAATCAGCAATTCTTTGTTTGTTAGTTAAGCCGCCCATATCGTTATACTTGCTCGAGATAATTTTCTCTTGTGTTATTTCTAACTGCGCTTGAGTATTTTGCTAAATCGCAAACGGTTACGGGCCTCATCATCTTCTGATGAGAATTCCCCAAAAGTAAAAACGGAACGACGTAAAAAATCCACAAATAATCCGAGAAGCTCCCACAGTAATTAATTTTCTTTTAATCACTTCAATGATCTTTCTGATTTAGTTGATAATGAAGAATTAATGACTGAACATGTGCAACCTGTACTTGAAGTACCCACATTCCTCTTGGAGCTGTGTTCGCGCAAATGCTTGGGGAACAATTTTGTCAGACCTCACGGTCTTCGAAGATTTCGATATAGCTTTTCCATCTGAGCCACCTAATTATTCTTCCAATGGTAGAGGTCATCCCTCAACCTTAGATCTGGTACTTACAATCGACAATATTTCGCGCCCAATTGTTCTTATAAACGATCTTTCATCTGACCACAAACCTATTGTTTTAGCTCCAGCTAAAAATTATAATTTCAATCGAGAAATTATTTAAACGTTGCGTAAACAATTCACTTTCTGACTTTTCTCAACCCTCTGACTTTACGTTAGAAGAAATTGATGATAAAGTTAATCAGACCAAAAACATAAATGTTAAAAAAAGAGCCAAGTTCTTCTATACAAAAACCTTTGTGTAATAAGTCAGCCGTGAAAAGTACTGAGATCTAAAAGTGCGCCAAGTTCTTACTTCATGAAGGTTTAATACCGAATATTTAAAGTAGAATAATATTGAAACAGCTACAATGTAATAGAGAAATTTTATTATTTAATGATTACTGACTAAAATTTGATGGGTTCACTGGTCAAGTTTTTACGTAAAACCTTTCGAATTGGGCATAAAAAAAACTTGCCAAGTGAGCCCATCAATTTTTTTCCTCTGCGTGCATGACAAGACCTACCGTGCAAAATTACAAGATTCTACGATGTCGGGAAGTGCTGCATAATTTTGATGATCTGTCAGTCAGTCAGTGAGTCAGTCAGTTACGGTTTTTGTGATTTTTGAGGCCTTATATCTCAGGAACCGCTTATGCTAGAAAATTGAAATTTGGTGAGGCGCCTGTGCCTGACTACCTTATTCGGAGTTTTAAGTTTCTGACTTCATTGGTACTGAAGCTAGGGAGGGGTCAAAAATCGCCTGAGTTTGTTCCTGTAAAAAGGGTGTAGTACCAGAACTTGGCTGGG
Organism: Philhelius festivus; assembly: GCA_963931855.1. NCBI lineage: Eukaryota > Metazoa > Arthropoda > Insecta > Diptera > Syrphidae > Philhelius > Philhelius festivus. Next base: position 9,457 of record CAWVOZ010000125.1, on the reverse strand, counting down.
CACTACCGTGCCCCTTGATACATTTGAATGTTCCATTAATGAGTGTGTTAAGGCGACTGTCCCTTTGCTTTCTACCTCTCATAAGAACAATAGCGAATTTTCTTTGCTAACAAATGACGTACGAAGGACGATAACATTTAGGAACTTAATTCGTGATCTTTGATCAAGAAACTTATTCCTGAAATTTCAATTGAATTTGCTTAACAAACTAGTTATAAAAAAATGCAGGAAATACGTATCTAATAAAGACTGGAATCGAATGTTATCCCAAATTGACAAACATGACATAAAAATTATGGAAACTTTCGAAAAAATTTAAGGAAAAAAATAATAGAATCCCACACCTCGAATGTAATGACCAAATTCTTCACACAAATGACGAGAAAGCCACTGAATTTGATAAATATTTTCTTTCTAGTCACTCAATAATTGAGGGCTTTAGTGACATTCAAACCAAACAAATAGTACAAAACAGTATTAACTCTATTAATCTATCTTCAATAGAATTAAATAATATCCATATACAAGTGTCTCTTGTTAAAGACGCGATTTCTTCTATTCGCATAAAAAAAGCAGCTGGTAATGATAAAATTTCAAACAAAGTCATTAAACAATTACCAAAAAATGCTATTCAGTATATAACATCCCTATTTGAAAGTTTTCTGCGACACGGATATTTTCCAAGAAGATGGAAGATTGCTGAAATAATTCCCAGAGCTAAACCTACTCAACCATTGACACAGGCAACTATTTATCGCCCAATAAGCTTACTCAGCTGTTTAGGCAAACTTTTTGAAAAAATCATATTTTTTAAGATGAATGACTTTGTAGAATCAAACAGTCTTACCAATCGAGCAGTTTGGTTTTAGAAGGGAACACTCGACGGCTCACCAACTGAAGAGAATTACAAGTATAGTAAGAGAATCACTTTCGAATAAGAAATCCGTAGGTATGGTTTCGTTTGACATTCAAAAGGCATTTCAGTGTTTGACACGACGCACAGTGGGCATAAATCGTGATTTAAGTGGTCAAAAATATTTTTATTTTGTTTTCGAATCACATAAGTTTAATTTTAATTAATTAAAGAAATATTTATACGTTAAATATATGACATTTTTTTAAATAAATATGCTGAGGTTAAGAGAAAAATAAATTCAAAATGAGAAAAACTTGTAAATCGATGTATGAAGCATTTTTGGCACAATTTTTATTTCCCGATTTTCTTGAAAATCCTTTTGGAAAGTAATCGAATTTATTACAGCTAATTATTTCACATATTTATATGTTATAATACGCAAAAAAAATGTAAAGAAACGTTAAGTAGTTAGTACCGTTTGATTTTGAAACAACCATCTTAATTTTACTCAATTTTCCAGTTTATAAAGGCGATACAAAAATTCACAACTTTTCACAACTTTAATTTCTTTACGAATTGAAAATTGAATATGTGCTCTATCGAAACTCGAAAGATTCATATCCGCATGTATCCGCATTTACGAGTTAGAGCGAAAAAACATTTTACATAGCGACTCTTCAGTATGCAAAATCTTACATATTATACTGTAACCATGTACCAAGACTGTCGTTCGTCTCCAAAGGAGATGGCCAAACAGTTTAATATTCACCTATTCTGGGTGCCGGGACACAGGGACATCCCAGGGAATTGTAAAGCCAACGAACTCGCCAGAATTGGAACGGAAATGAATTTCTTGCCCGTTAGGGTAAACATAGGTATGCCTGTAGCTACAAGTAAACTTATGCTGAAGTGAATTGCTCTGGAACAATTAAACACAAGATGGCTTAACACTACCACATGTTTGGCGACCAAACAAATCTGGCCCAAACTGGATTTGAAGTAATCAAAGTATTTATTGCCCCTCAGCAGATCTCAGATCAGCTCCGTAATAGGTCTCATAACTTTACACTGTCTTATTGGTAGATACTACTCGGTGTACTATCAAACGATTTTTGCAGGAGTTGCTTGGACGAGGAGGAAGAGGAAACAATCCCACACCTTCTTTGTACATACCCAAACGCAAACTTCATCTAAGAGAATATTTCTATAACGAACTAAGCGATCTCATAAATACAGACATTAAAAGTCTCCTTCGCTTCATTAGAAGCTCCAAATGGTTTTAACTAGTAGGGTACCTTTTTGTTCCATATTAGATCGTGGTATCACTATGGACCTCTATTGGTCTAAGTGGGTCAGATGCTTTAATGACAGCCACTTTAACCTAACCTAACCTAACATACCATATTATTTTTATTTAGTGCAGTTAGTAAATTTACTTGCACTTATTTTCTGTGCCCAAAAAAAATGGTATGCTCTATTTATGAGGTTCTCATTAATTGTTCCGTTACATATAATAATTGGATGATGGAAATGACAAAATTGGTTTAAGGTTTTGGTAACTATTCTTAAACAAAGTGTTGGCTTGAAAAGGACAAAATGGGAACTACAAATTTCTTTTTGAGTGTTTTTGTGAAGACCCAAAGGGCAAACCTAAGAATTTCAAACAAATAGTTTACTGGTCACTATTTGTTGGATCTTCAAGAAAGTTCTTTTAAAATAAGTTTTGTATCCAATTTAAGTCAATATTGAAAAATTTGTCATTCCACATTAACAGGGAGAAAAACACCTTTTTTTTCTATTTATTTTAAAATCAAAATAACATACATATATTTGATAAATTAAACGCTTTATATTGAAAGGTACTTAAATAAAGTTACAAATAAAAAAAAATTATAAAAAAAACTCAACTGGTTCAAAAGTTATGGCTTTTGATTCAAATTAGCTTTTTTGGCCTTTAGTCCACAAAAATTGGCGTTTCGTCCGGGTGATCTCACATGGACTCATCAGTTGACTTGTGAGGACCTTGTCAATACGCAATTTTTGTTAAGTTCAGTTCATCTTACATGAATTTTTTGACAAAAATCCAATGTGAACTATATCCAACAAAGATTAGGATTGTAATCATTAATATGTTGGAATTTTTTTGCCCGTGGCCTGGCATTGAATATTTATATGAAGGTTTTTATAATACAAACTCTATATACTACTGACTTTTTGGCTTTTTGACCACTTAAACCACGCTTTCTGCCCACTGTGCGACGGCGACGGCCGGCTTCATAAACAAAACTTTCCTACTTACATTATTTAAATTATTCAAAGCTTTCTAACAGATAAGCTTTTTTATGTCAAAATTTGTTCTGATTCAACTCCTCTTTTCCCTATAAGAGCGGGCGTTCCACGAAGTTCAACCCTATCGCCCCTTTTATATAACTTGTATATTGCTGATTTTCACTGAGATTTACACTGTGAAAACGCCTTCTTTGCTGATGATACAGCTATATTCTGTAGTTCTAATGATTGTAAAAGTATATTAACGAATATACAAAATGCTTTATTTAATATCGAAAAGTTTTTTCACAGGTGTGAAATTAAAATAAACCCATCGAAATCTCAAGCTATATTTTTCTCATGAAAGAGAAAAGCCTCAAATCTACCTCAATATAATCTGTCGATCTGCAACACTCCAATCGAATGGACAACAACAATAAAATACCTTGGTATCACTCTGGATAAGACGCTAACATTTTCAAATCATATTAACACCTCTCTATTAGAAAAGCAAATGTTTTAATAAAAATTCTATTATCCACTTTTAAATAAAAATTCTCATCTTAGCAAAGATAATAAGCTTCTTCTTTATGAAGTCGTCATACTACGTTCATTGGTATATGCTTCTCCTTGCTGGTATAAAAGTGCTGAATGCACCTGAAAAAACTTCAAATTTTTCAAAACAAAACCCTGAAAATGATTATGCACCTTCCCTGGCATTTTTCCACACTAGCACTGCATGATATCACTAAACTTCCAACAATCAAGTCTAAAATTACAATACTTTCAAATAAATTTGAGAATAATTGTTCGAGCCATGAAAATCTATTAATAAATTCACTTCTTTAAACATACAATATTAAGTTAGATTTTAAGATTACTTTATTCATAGTTTTAAGTTTTTTGCATCCATTGAGTTTTTTTCTCGTAATTTTTCTCATACTTATCTCCACTTTTACAAGAACTTTCCATATTATACAATCTTTAGTTGCTAAGAATCATTGTATTCTAATCTCTAATGTAAAAAATATTCTACCATGTAACATGATTTCACTGAAGAAAAAATAAATTTGAATTGAAATCAGCATTGTAGCAGCCATCCTTTACAAAACTACAAACACACACTGAATTATTCACACAATCATATATGTACCTACCTTAAATTATAAAAAATCAACTGAATTACATACATTGAATTATTTACAAACATTAGTTACATATCTTAAATATTAATTGAATTACAAAATCATATAATTAAAATCATAATCAGCACATATTTGAATTGTCAAGTAAATTTGAAAAGTGTCAATTAAACTTAAAAACAACACATATTTTGTATAAGAAAATAAATTGTAATGTGCTTCTGAAATTTAGTATAAAAGAGCCAAGAAATTGTAAAATCATCGCAGTCTGTTGAATAAAGCGAACCAGTTATCATACAACGTAAAGTTGGAGAAACTAGTCTTTTTATTTTATAACAAATTGCTTTTCGTCGAGTAATACCTAGTTGTAGACAGGCTGAACATTTATTTGGTCGCCTGGCTCTTCTCCTCCGCTGTTCTTGAGTCATCATTCTCTTTACGCCTAGCTAGCAATAGACAAGTTGAACGTCACAGACGGTCGCTTGGCTTTGCCTCTAAGTTGGGAAGAATTTTTTTTTACTTGAACCACTCATTGGAGCTTCTACGTATACAAAAAACAACAACAACACCGCAGCAAGCAGAACACCTACGCTTCAGCATTTCGTTGCTTTATCAAAAAAAAAAAGTATTTTTCCAAGTCCTTACAGCTTTCTTCCTACAAAAAATAAATATTTGTATATGAAAATCGATGTGTGTAAGTACGTATGTTTCCTATGAATTCCAAAACATCGTGACCGATTTTGATGAAATTTTCGGGAAATCTTAGCCCAGTCAACTGAATTTTGGTTTGCTTTTTTTTTGTACAAAAGAAAACATAATTTCGCATTTGGCTTTTAGCTGGCTGGGGCGTAGCAAGACACTGTAAAATTTCTATTGTTATCAGCTAAAACTTAGCCACATGGCAGCCCGAATCATTCCGTCGGAAGTTATCTAGCTGTAGATAGTAAAATTCTGCGAATTCTGTAATCGACATGATTACAATTCAAATAGCGCCCAGCGAAGCGGGCTGGTCATAGCTAGCTTACTAAAATTTTTTTTCAAAATTAAAGAACATTTTTTTTAAATAGATATATAGTTTTATAAAAAAAATATCAGTTTTTGATAGAAATTACGAGTGCCTCTTTTTCGATATATTATTCATCATAATTTCAAGAAATATCGCCCTCGATCTTTTTACTAATGCAAAATTTATTTAAAATAAAATGCACGACTGGATCGTACGAACTTGCTCTTATCTAAAAGTACTATGGAATTTAAAATACATTTTATAAATATAAAACATGGATTTAATGAGATAAAAATGTTCAAATGTATGAAATTGCCGTCTGATTAATCCTTTTAATGTTAAAGTAATTTTTTATATAAAAAATTTTTTAAAATTAATAATGAATTAGGAAAGTACTTTAAAGTTAGCAAATTGCTAAGTAGTATCATACTAATACCTTAATAATAGGCTGTTTAAAATTTTGCGCCATTGGTTTTTTCAAAATAAAAAAAACTTTTTTTTTTTCAAAATCTCAAAAAAAAATTTCGAATATTTTTATATACAATATTATTTTAAATTTAAGGGGGCTCCTGCTGAAAATTGTTGGTTAAAATCGTTAGAGCCGTTGATGAGAAAGTCAAAAAATCAAAAAACGGTTCTATGACAGGTACTGAATAACACTTTGCCCCCAAAATTTTTGTTGTCCAAAATGTAGTCCATGTCCATAATATTACACATATTTTTTTTTTTATCAAAATCGTTAGAGCCGTTTTCGAGATAAATCAATTTTTGCATTACGGGTGTATGGGGGGTACCGTTAGTTTTGGAGCTAAAAAATAAATTTCAATTTCTCCTCTAGGGAATCAGCGAAGACCCTTAACTACCTAGATTGAAGAACATAGGCCTAATAGTTTAGGCTGTAGGGAGAGGTATAGACATATAGACACACTGAAACATGTTTTTTGTGTACTAAATTTCCTTTTAAGTTTTTATAAAAAAAATTGATATGTAAATTGTTAGTATGCATAAAAAAAAATTTATAAAAATTTATATTTTGAATTTTCCAAAAAAAAATTGTATTATTTTTTTAAAAATCCAAAAATTATTTTTTAGAAAAAAATGTTTAGATAATATTTTTTCAAGTGCATAGGAGCTCCTGCATAAAAATTTTGGTTAAAATCGTTAGAGCTGTTGATAAGAAATTCGAAAATCAAAAAAACCGTTCTATGACAGGCACCGTTAATAACATTTCCCCCCAAACATTTTTTTCTACCAAAATATAGTCCGTGTCCAATATCACACCTAATTTGTTTTATCAAAATAGTTAGAGCCGTTTTCGAGATAAATAAGACTTTGCATTACGGTTTTATGGGGGGTACTGTTAGTTTTAGAGCCGAAGACCCTTAAGTACCGAGTTTGAAGAAAATAGCTCAAGAAGAAGGAATGTTTATGATGCGACGATCCCTCGCTCCGCGTTAAAACTAAAACTTAACTAAAAATTTGTTTTTAATTTGTGAGGATGCATGATACTCTTAAGATATTTTATTTAAATTAAAATAAAGTATCTACGTTAGTAATTTTTTTTATTGGATGAAACAAATAACACCAAGAAATGGTGGGTCCTACAACTTTATGTCTACAGTTAGCGACTTAAAAGAGCTGCACTTTTCATGACGACAACAGATACTCTTGAAAGATTTATGACTTCAACGTAAGATGCTGTACCCCTGAATTTTTTTTTGTTTTTTTTTTCGAGGTGGTATAGACTGGGAATCAATCCCGGACCTCCAGCGTGATAATTGAATGCATTTACCAGTACGCCATCAAGGAAAAGTTCAACTTATAATGTCTATAAGAAGAAAATCAAACATTCGATAACAGTTTTATATTTCTGCTATCACTTTACTTTTGATGTAACAGCCAAAAAAGAATCAGTGAATTTAAGAGAACCTAAAATTTTCCATGTTTAATTTGGATTCTTCAAATGGACTTTCACGCTGCTTTCTGTCTCACTCAGTTTCAACTCTGTCTAAACTCGTTAAATTATAAATTAATTAAATTCAGATAAACCACCTTCTATTTCGAAAAGCCACATTCTCGATAATCACATTCCGTTGTAACTTATTTTGAAATAAATTTTCCAATTACGATACTGAGTATCTCAGGTACTTATAGATCAGATCCTCGGAGCATATGTACATACATAAGCTTCCCAGGAGCTGATTCTGAAGAACACTTTCTTCTTCATCAATATTAAATGAAGCAAATCAAACGAATTTATTACCAATAAACCAACAATTGAGCACTCCCTACCATCCTCAGTAAATCAATTTCCTGCGAAAAAAATCTTAATCTTAAAAGTTTTCTTCCACCCCAGACCGAATCGAAAAAAGCCTCCTTCCCTTATTTTTGATAAGCGTGTGTTCTCTCTAAACACGCACATCAAATACTTCCAACCCACATAATTGTACAAATCCTGAGAATCTCTTTACCTATCTTCGATTTGTATATAAATAGCAATTATATTATCCTGAATCAGAAAAGGATTCAAAGGCAATTTTTGGGGATTGAAAAATCTAAACACCTTCAAATAGATCAAAGAAGTTTTAATTCAATACGACCACCTCAACCCCCTCCCCCTCTATGGAAATCAACATTAATTATATCCCAAGCCAAACATTTCTTCTATTTGAATATGGATATAGAATGAATGAATTTACATACCTTTTGGGTTGAAAACGTGCGTGTCCTGCGAAGAACGTGCAAATGTATCCAAGTTATTTCCAGATTCCGGGTTTAATTTTCCATCCACTCGGGGATATTCGATCAATATTGAACGTTTCGTATCTTTTTTTTTTCACGTAAATTCACAAAAAAGATAAAACACCAGGAGCACCCTGTTTGTAATAAGTGTTGACACTTATCTTCGATTTCTTTTTTTTTACTTCTTTTCTATTGGAAACCAAATTTCCTCTTTTTTTTGTAATAATAATAAAATTATTTTTCGATCCTAAAACAATTAAGGACGAAATAATTTTTTTTGTTGCGGAAAATCACAACAAAACTGTGTAAACACTTGATTCAAAGCAAAGAGAGGGAGAAAGAAAACTGACCGTATATAGCGTAGTGAGCGAGAGGTTGAATGCTTCACACAGATGTTTATGATGATTATGATAATGGCTGGCAGATGCAAGAGAGAGGAAACTCTTTAAGTTAGGGGTTGATTTTTTTATTAAATATTTATTTTTTTAAAACACTTTAATTATACATAGAGATTTATATTTTCCTTATAACGAAAATATTTTAACAATTCACAACAAACGAACTAAAGACCGAAAGGATATTTTTAGTGATTATATCCTGATGGAATTTTTTCTACTAGAACGATTTTTGTTGGGAAAAATTATTTTTCTATTTTACAATATTATTTCCTCTTTAGCATTTAGCATCTATTTCGAATGGTTAACCGAGAGTAACTGAAGATTCTGTACGAATGTGTTTTACTTTAAAAGGATATTTGTTGAATCTGTGGCCGGGAGTCAGATACAGCATCCTTATAAGTGGATGCTTTAGAGGCACACATTATTTCTCCCATATTGAGAATTGAGAGAGAAATAGAGAGGAAAAGAAAAAGTTCAACATTCAATTTTGGGGGTGGTGGATATAGGTGCAAAAATGGAGCTTTTTCGGTTTGTTTTGATTTAAAGTGGAGAGTTTCTTTCTCTATAGGGATTATACTTGTAAAAAGGGGAGAGCATAGAGAAAATAGTGGGAAATTTTGTGGTTTCCTTATGAAGACTTGGCAGAAGCTTTAACCCAGTGACAGAGATGTGTATACTCCATAACCTATTGTAGCTGGAATGGTAATGAAAGTCTCTTTTTTATTGATAAAATACAAGACACAAGAAAGATAGAGTGAGAAAGGGCAAGAGATAAATGTAGAGCTTTTTTTGGAAGAATTTGTAATGATGACATTTTCAAGTGAGCAACTGGTTTTTTGGGTGAATTTGGATTTAGTCGACAGAGAATGTGATACGTAAATCAGTTTTCGAGCTAAGTTTGATTCGAATGTTAGACAAGCAAATATTTAAGCTAAGATGTTGTTTTTTTTATTCTTAGAACTATTTAGGTATTTATTACACGTTCCATGGAAATGAACATATTTTTTTGGTTATGATAGATTGGGTGTTTTCGGCGTAGGTGTAT